>JAQGAV010004007.1:0-11194 GCA_034691345.1 Phasmarhabditis papillosa | reverse complement strand
GTGCATAGATCCGTGGTTCTCTACTTTAGTATATAAGTTATCTTTTGTCGGCGTTTAAGGCAGAAAATGCCCGAACAATCTGAGCTTATTTAAATTGTTACACACTCTCTGTAGTCTCGGTGTTCTCAAAATTGCTCGGCCCGGCCCGCTTCGGCCCAACGAGCCCGACCGAGCCGACCATATTACTGAAAATTCTCAATTTTTTTCGACAAATTTTGGAAATATATCAACTATAGTTAAAAATACAGTGGATGGTATATAGTCGGCACACCGGGAACACCGTGTAGTCTAACAGGATGTTTCCTTTCTAAAGTTAAATTAGTCAATTGTGAAGTCAAATGACTAATTATCCCCTGTATTTCCTGTATTCCACCTACCCGATCCAACAATATCGCCTACACAGTATGCTATAGCACTAACAACACCAATTTTGTGTCCGGATATCATATTATAGCTAAAAGAATATAATTAATTGTAATTTAAACTAGACAGTTTAAATAGAAGATTTAAAATGAATTAAAACTCTTACAGCAACTAAGTCAGTACAATCGATAGAGGTAAATGTTGCGAAAATATGTAACCATTATACGCATAGTATAAGTCAGTAATAACGTTATTTTTTCCTTGAAAACATTATTAAAACAATGATCTGAAGTTGTTTTCTGTAAAAGGAATTCGTTGGACAGTAAGCGAAAGTCGTTATAATGTAAAAACTGATAAGAGACCAAGTAAACTTGGTCAACAGAGAACGGAATAATATGCTTACAAAAGAAGAAATATCAAGATTAAGCTGTATACAGCAAAATGCTTACAAAATAAAAGTATAACAAAATACGAGAAATTGGCTAAATGGGGGTTTGTTTACAAAATTAGTTCGCATCATGAGCTAGATTTCCAGTATCCTGGAGATCCGCGGTGTTATATAAAAATGATTGGCGAATCAATGGATTGAAAGCCTTGTCTTCAAAAGTACATTCGTTCTTTATAACATCCCGCTAGTGATACCGCGCTGGAAACCTAGGACTTCAGACGGACTATATCTTGCATAAATTGTTAGTCTTGTAATGTTCTATTACGTTTGAAGTAACACTTTTCTAATGTTTCATAAGTAGTTAACCGCGACAAACAGATTCAAGCATCAATTCCACGTTCGTAAACTTTAAATTGAATTCTTTTATTTGAAAAACAGTTCCTCGATCCTACAGGTGTTTCTATTTCTAGCGTAGAATCCTCGTATCCGCGGTGTTATATAAAATTGATTGGAGAATCAATGGATTGAAAGCTCCAGGATAGTGCGGAGTGAACCTAGCTCTTGCAATAGACTATATTTATCTTTATGAAATAAAATAACTTTTGTATTCCACCACTAAATTAAACGTATTGATGTTCTCTAAAATTCAGTTAAAGTAACAATTTTCTTAATGTTTCATTAGAAGTTAACTGTGGCAAACAGATTTCAAAATAGTTACTCCGCTTATCCTTTAGTACTCAAAATATTTGAATTCTTCCATTTGTAAACAGGATCTTGTAGCCTACAGTTGTATTCAATAAGGATAAAAATCATATTTTAAAAGAATAATGGGGAGTCACTTGCGTATATTTAGTATTTTTAACACCGGACCTGCAGCTATATTGCACGCGGGTACTTGCAAAAAACAATATTGGACGGAGAGTAGCCGCCAGATGCTGGCGCGGTTCTTGCAAAAAGGGCTCAGACGAGCGTTGAATTCATTACACTCCATCATTACTCTTGGCGCTGACTATATTCCTCTTCACTCTGTTTCGCTGCGCTCAGAGTTTCTTTTAACTGTGTCCTGTGGGGGTAGGGGTATGTATGTAGGGGTAGGGGTAGGGGTAACCCCCTGTATGTACTGTCTTCCACCTACCCGATCCAACCATCTAAGTCTTCCACCTACTTCCACCTACCCGATCCAACCCGATCCATCTAAGCTTAACCATCTAATTTGGGTGCATAGATCCGTGGTTCTCTACTTTAGTATATAAGTTATCTTTTGTCGGCGTTTAAGGCAGAAAATGCCCGAACAAATATCGTGATTAAAAAAAGGCAAATGGACAACGTTTCCAACTAAGATATAGTGGCCGAGTATGAACTATTGACATAAATTGAAATAACACTAGAATATTATTACGAAATATTAGAAATCTTTCAAAAACCTCTCAGTTCTGATTTTATCGGTTCCGTTTTGACCAGTTCTGTTTTTGCAAGTTCTGATCTCTGGTAGTCCCCTCTCCTTTCACTATTCTACTTTGCAAGTATGCGCGTGCAATTTGCCTACAGGTGCGGTGTTAAAAATCCAATAAATATGCAAGTAACACTCCATTATTACTCTCAGCGCTTACTATGTCAGCATCAGCAAAACTAACTTTAGCGTATTTTCATTAAAATGTAATCGATTAGACGACGGTATCATAACATATATTCTATAGTCTGTATTACAACCTAGAATACAAGCACTGTTTGTAGTTAACGTGGCCGCAAGAACGGGCTTCCCCTTCAAAAGGGCAATTTTACTCAGACGATATTGTTTGTTCCCTTGTAAGGCCCGTTATTAAGAAATGGTAACTACAACGACGCGCGCAGTCTAGGTTTTAAAACAGACTATATATATATATATAGTAAGGAAAATAAAGCACTAGAAAATGTTATAAATACAATGAAAACAACAAATTGACTATAGGACTTTAAGACCACAGCAGAGTGACCTAACATAAATGGTAGAAATGTTGTTGGCGCTTAAAGTAACATAAATTGTTGCATAGCTTATGTGTTAACTTGAACTATCTGAAATTCACATAAATATGACGATTGATAGCCATATTAGAGGGTAGAAGAAAACATCGAGAAATTGGGACAAGGCTACCGGCACGCTACCGGCTGAGCAGGCTAGTGGATTTCAATGGCCCGCCATAGACGGCCATAAATAGACTAAAGCATAGATATTTTTTAAATTTTTTTTTGGAAACTTTGAGAGAAGGGTATGATCTAACCACCCAACACCCATGCGCGCCTTTATTCCAACTAAAAGGTTTTAAAAAACGCAGATTAATTATTTTGGCTCGATTCCAACAGATTTATGGCCGGCTTGGCCGAAAACTCTGGCCGGCCATCCGCCAGCATGCGGCTGAGCTATCTCACGAATTTTATTTTCGCAATAGAATATCATTTCTAAAAAAGTCGAACAGTTTACCAATAGGTAACGTATTCTCCAGATAATTGTTTAAGAAAACTAAGTATAATGGGTGAGAATCTCAATAAACACTGTGAAAGATATAAATTACAATGAAAACTAAGCTCAGAGTTCATAAATATTGTATTCAGTCAGATAACAAGAACTTTTGATTTATAGTTACATCGGCAATAATTGCTTACATAATGAGGTGCTTAGGTACAGGGCTTAGTATTCAGAAAACTAGACTTTAAAGAAAAATATGCATAGATATGATGTTTCGTAGTGTTTTAAATAGTTAACTATTTAATGGGCTTAAATATCAATTCTATATTAGATAAACATTTATACAACTTCTAACAAGCATTTTAATGTATAAATGTTTTGTTAAATAAACTACAAAACTCAATTATCCAAGAAAACTGTCAGAATACGAATCGTTTGCAGGGGTGTATGGTAGAATTTAGAAGTAGCGCGGAAATACAAAAAAATGTACAACCGATATAATTGTGCGCTTGCATTATAATAAATAGACCTTTAGCTGAAAGCGATTCGTCCGTTGACTATATTTCTGATGCCCTTATTAAGTAAAGCCAAACAACTATCACATCGCGTTGGGATCGAGAACCGTGAAACTTTTTTCTCAATTGACAACATGCATTTCTACATATAGAATTAGAAGCTTATTTTACTAATGTTCTCCACAAATCGGAATCTTACAATCAACTAATTATGATGGCTTCTACCCAGTTTCCCAATATCGTCGACAGGTATCTTTTCAAAGTAAAATTTACAGTTGTTATTCAGATTTTAATTTTTATTCCTTTTTAGAAAGAGATCTAGTACTTTCTCTGCTACATGTTCGCAAAGCCGACAAAATAACTCCATGTTTGCTGCTATTTGTGGATTTTGCGTACAAGTGCAATCTTGCAAATTTTAGCGTCAGAATTTAAAGGCAATTTAAAAAAAGACTGATATTATAAGATAAACCAACAATTAAAAAAATTACTAAACTATTACTGTCTGAATTTCTAGAAAATTTCATAACTAAAAATAAGTTTTTAACTAAAAGGATAATGAAAGGAATTCTAAAGGAATAAATTTACCAACACAAAGTCTCTGAAATTCAGGCCAGTGTGACATGAGTTAGACAAGAAATATAAAAGACTGAAGAACTCCAAGGTGAGTGAATGAATATATGAAGATCGAACACTTTTGTTTACTGACATACAACAACCATAATCACTAGTTGTTGTTCACTTATACTTTGCAGGTCACCATTTCGCCCAAAACAGAATCTGTTCTATCGGTTGAAAAGAATAGTGCATCACGGCAGAACCCATATACAATCGGATATCGTTCAAACAACGGTTTTTATGGCGGTTTCGCGCAATTTTTACTCGAATCTCGACACGATTCGAACATTTAATTCAAATTTTCTTCGCGCAATGAAAGCATTGCAATTAAAGTACTGCTCTGTAGTCCTTTAAAGCAGTCCTTTGAGATAGTACGATTGTAGCATATGCATTGAGCGGTTATGCTGTGGAACAGTCAACACTCAAAAGAATAGGTTGCGTTTTGCTGATTCCAAATATACGAAGAAAAAATTATATAAATTCATAAAAACAAAAAAAATCAGGAACGTGTCCGCCAGCACAGCATATCCGTGGTGCAATCGGACTTGATTCAAATGGCGGATCTTTCTTAGTTTTGGCGCAGTTTTAGCTCACTGAGCCCATAATGGGAAAACGATAATCGGATAATAACATAACATTTTCTTGATTTTTTTAATACTTTTCCTTAGGCTATCGTCTCTACTTCCATTTAACAAACACTATAGCAAAATTAAAATTTAGAGTAAGACACCTAGTTTCTTTACGAAAAAGCATTTTACGGGCGCGCAGTCCTTTAAAGCAGTCCTTTAAGGAAGTCCGATTGTAGCAAATGTACTGAGCGGTTATGCTGTGCCAGGTATATCTGGGCTAATCTTGCAAGAGTTTACGGTACGAACTGCAAATTTATTATACAATTAGAGAAAATCTATGCTCTAATTTGAATTTATTGGACCTTTAGCTGCAAGCGATTGGTCCGCTGACTATATGACAGTGTCCGGAAACGGATAGGGCTGAAACCGCCTATTAACGATACCTTCATCAACATCTAGCTATTTAAATAATTTCAGAATACATTACCTGCAAATACCGCTGGATACCTGCAATTACCACGGGTAATGCAGGTTACCTGCGGATACCTACAAATACCGTCGGATACCTACAAATACCGCTGGTTACGAGTCTCTCTCCGCGCGTATCTCTAACTTTAAAAATTGCCGCGTTTCTCTCCCCAAGTGCCTTTCGCACGGCTCTTCGCGCCCTAACGCAACGGGACAGAGCAATTTCGAATAGTGAAATCTTGCGGCTAAATTCCTGGATTATTTCACCAACGAATTAATGTTTAAGTGGTGACGATAACTCACTAGCGGAGCTGTTTCAAAAATGTTACATTTTTGATCTATTTTGATGTGTATAGATGTAACTAACAACAATTTATTGATTCATTGTTCCCGCGATACTTGAGAAGATTGAAGAAGACTTGAAAAGCTTTTCAGTCTTTAAAGACTGCTGCCTAGTGTAGCCTACTTTCATTGGTAAAACTATAGCGTTCAGCGTTAAACGAGAAAACGGAAACTTGAGTCTCATTGTTCATGAAACATGGCTCTTAGTGTACTTTTTCAACAGAGAGGTCAGAATGAGTTGCTCGATTTTCGTATGCGAGATCTGTATGAGAAGCTAGCGCTACCAGATGATCTTTTCGACGACTACCTAAGACGCTTGAAACTCCTGCCTAGTGTAGTTTACTGACACTTGCCTCACCCCGATGTCTTTAAGTAAAGTTGAAAAGATGTTCATATGTCACCGCAGAAGTTGCCGAACTGGACCAACTGTAAAACAGCAAAAATGTAACATTTTTGGAAAAAAGTTGAAAGTTTCAAAAAAACAATTTCTCAAAAATAGTATATTCGTACTCCCCGTACCCTGAAACGATTTTTACACTATGATTAGAGTTTTTTCAAGAGAACTAAGGCAGATATATAGTCCATCTCAAGACCTAGGTTTTCAGCGCGGTATCACGAGCGGGGCACTGTGTTATAAGAAATTAATTTACTTTTGGAGAAAACGCACCACGTCGACCGATTTTACATTCATTTTTAATAGTAGTACGGAATGGAATCTCAGAATAATAAATTAATTTATTAATTTTTAACAGATTTGGGATCAATTACGTAATTACGGTTTTTCGATAGTAACGTTTTCAAATATCTTTTCAAAGATTTTCTGAATTTTTCTTTACTTATATAAACTAAAATTCTCAACAAAATTAGCACTTTTTTTTCTTTCAAAAAATGATGTTTTATTGAAAACAATTTAAAAAAGGAATGAAGCAAACTTTTGCACGCAAACATGCCCCACTCGCACGCGTTGCGTCTGCGTTGCGCCAAATTTTGAGGGTTCATTAGACAGCTTGTATAGTCGACGGCCTGTCTTCATGTTGGACGGTGTACTTTACTGTGACAGTATACAACACCGTCCGACTAATTGCGATTTAAATTATAAATCAACTAAATTATAGCGATTCAACATAAATTAACGAAGGGAAATAAGTTTAATGTTTTAGTTGATTTTTAATTAGAGCTAGAGCGCATATTGCACATTTGAGCGGTCCATTCCTTTAAAAACATGAGCACCGTCCGTCGACTATACACCCTATAGGTTGAAAATAATTAATTCGATTTGTGAAGTTTCTGAAAATATTGATATCATTGGTTTATTACTATTACTGCCCATCTGAGAGAAAACTACAAAAAAACATGCAAAATAAATAGATTTTGAAGTTTCGTAAGACTACTGGCAAATTACTTGCACTAGACCGGAGCGCTGAAAACAGGGCCAAAGCGGTTGCGACGCGGTTAGTGCTCAGTGGACGAAAGTAAGGCCGTGATTGGTTTGTTTGATAGTTTGTCGGATATTGTTATATGTATGATTGGATGGGTTATATCCTTTATTTCTTCAACAGTGCGCATCTTATTTTCTACCGCCCAGAGGCCAAGGACATGTGTACAATCGTTTCACATCTCCTGCACCGCCAATGTCGCTAGTTATCTTACCGGCTGGTCATTTTATATTACTCTTTTTAATAACAAAAGCTCTTAATTTGTTTTATGAGGATGGTCATCTATTTTGCACTGTGTTTCAATTTGGATTGAATCACTGATTAAAAATGCTCATACAATTGAAATATATAATTAGCTAGCGCACATTTTGTCACCGGCGACTTCTCTGCATCTGACAATAAGAAATGTTTTCGGCTATAAATTAGTCTCTCTAGGAATATTTTACAGTTGCGGAGACTGAACGAAATATACTTGAAACATTTAATTAATGAGAAATAATAAGAGAAAAGAGTAATTAGCTGAATTAGTACTTGTTAGTCGTTTGTTTGATGTATTACTGTTTTTGTTGTGGTCGAGAGGGGTAGGACTGCAAGGGAGGAACCTGTTCTAGGTGGAGCGCCAAAACTACTGAATCTATCCCAACAACACGGTATTTCTACAAATATAGACGATACAATCGATTACTCTATTTCAACTTTTCCGTTAACAGTAATCATCATATGTTTCTAGTCTACTTATATTATATAATCATATCACATTTAAACTTTAATATAATAACGCTTATATTGTATTAACATTATATAATCCATAATGTTAAGGTATTTTGCTAGTACATAGGGCTTTGAAAATAAACTTTACTCTTCTACACTATTTGTATATCTATTAGAGTAATTTGAAAACGGCCAGATAAATAAGATAGTACCGTTATTTCCAATCTCCCTCTTTCTATGTTATATATAAACGTTCTTGCTAACGTTTACATTCATCAAATATGTTTTATTCTATATTTTTGTAAAATGTTGTTAGATTATAAAATATTATTATTATTATTATTATTATTATTATTATTATTATTATTATTATTATCTAACAAAGCTTGACCAAAAGTGATCATATTTACAAATCTCCCTATAAAATTCTTAAATCAAAAAGTGTTGAGCTGTTTTGTTTTCGGGAATTGAGTTTGTATCAGTTTATGTAGTTCAAAACATACCGTTCGTCATCCGTTAACGGATTTTCAATCAGTTAAAAAACCGTAGTTGTGGGTTTTGTTTTGAGGTTGCTTTATCTCTGGAGTTAGAGCAGAAGTCTCGGAATCCGCGGGATCCGGGGCTTTAGATTTTGCATCGTTGGTTCAGTGGTAGAATGCTCGCCTGCCACGCGGGCGGCGCGGGTTCGATTCCCGGCCGATGCACCATGTTCAGCGTAGGTAATCCTTTTCGTGGTCTATTTTAGCCTCGTGCGGATCATCTACGCCGACAATTTCCTGGGTCGATGGTTCAGGTGATAGTATGCCAACCTAGACTTAGCGAAATTGTCACAGGGGCTAAACCATAACCTAACGCTTTCTGATCTATTCAAGTTCCCTCAAATCCTACTATACATAACAAAAGGTAAAGAAGTAAGATTTATGTACAAGAAATAACAAAATCCCCAACAATATGAATCCCGAAATGGTGCGACGTGGATTCGTTACATCTCGCCTGCCAACACTGAAGGTGCGCAGTCCTTGGCGTATATCGTGTCTAATCCCAAAAAGATGTCCTACTGTAGGTTCGCGGCGGGACCCAGCTGGTCGTAGAAGTTGCTGGAAACTGTCCGAAATACTTGCGTAAAACTAGCAAGTTTGCAGCACACCTGTGGCTGCAGAAAGATTGGGAAACCAGCAGCATACTTATCCCATGTTTCGTGCACCAGAAGATTGAATGTTAGAAAGGAGCCGTTTCTGCTCAGAAGATTCCGGATTTAATGGCACATAAAAAATCTACTATTATTGTCATATGAATGATAGAGGAAATACAATACTTCTAAAAACTGTTTCTTGGGAGTAAGTTAAGCTAACCTTCTGAACATTTTATTAACTGTTTATGTCTCAAGTTCTTGGTTCACTTCTTGCCGTTTGCATCCACACTTCTCCTAGCTGTTCCATTGTTTGTTTGACCACTGTTTGACCAAAACCCCATTGATTTCGCATTATAATTATATGGGACAGGTGAAGCCCTTGTTAGATGCCCTCAGTCCCCTTATATTTTTATTTTCTGTCACTGCGTTTGGCTTCTTTTCTATTAGAAACACTGCTACCTAGCGACAGCAATGCACACAACAGGCAGTTCGGCCATATTTGTTATTTATAAAATATATTTAGTTTCGAATCTCAACCGAGTTCTGATGAAATTATGTTAGTTGTTAAAGCTTTTGTTTAGATATGAAAAGTTTTCTGTATACTATGTGCTGTGGTTTATAGGTAACAACAAACATAAACTAAACTATCCTTAAATATAATTTAAATACAAAATCACATTCGTTTACAAAATAGTAACAAGATTTCAATAGTACCATAGAATATAAATGTCCTTCTTACTTTTTATTTGGCTTCTATTACGTTTAATAACCAATTAATAATATATTTTTTACGAACCTTATATTGTAGTTTCTTGCTTTTAATAAAAATAGATTCCTCTTTACATACCGTAACTAAAGAATAAAAACTACATTTTGTTCTTCCCCTCAGACCGCGCAGTCTTTTCTAACATTGCAAGTCTCTCTGTTTGCCTCTTAGAGCCAGTCCCTTGCGCACAATTGCCGGCATGTTGCCACACATCTGTCAGTAAAAGAACCATTTTTCCTTACCCTTGCTTCATAAACTACATATTTAGTAACCTTCAAATTTCCTGTCAAGTATTGTTATTGATTTTTTCTGGTCGATTGTCCTTTATAAGCAGGTTAAAGTCTTATCTTCAAAATGACTCGACATTCGTTTCGTAGAAAGTACTTCCTCCTGGCGGATACTTGAAAAACGGAACAAATCGAATAGTTTTGTAACGATATTAATAAAAATATGATTTTTACATAACGTATTTTCTGCTTTTAACTAGGTCATCTGTTTCTAAACTAAGCTATTCGATATCGTTATTTCTTATCAGAAAGGCGCAGGCCACGGCCTTATTTTGTTTGAATTGCCCAGTGAATCAGCCTATTTCAACACTTTCTATTTTGCACGGAAACTGTGAAAAACTAATTTGATATTTCAAATTCACAATTGACTCTCAATAATACATATTGCATGCATTTATGGTGTTCTTACTTTTTGTATATGTTTATATTGTTAAAACAGTGCGTTTGCAAAATTTGAACCTAAACTGGACGACAGCGAAGAATTATGCCCGTCTTCTAAATTTGGGCACTCTTTCTGAGAACTCTTGATAAAGAGGAATACACCGCCGCTCTACCTTTGAACCAATGTATAAAAAAGGAAACCCATGTATAAGTCATTGTGACTCAACGGCCTGCCGATGGCAGAGTCTTTCTCATCCCTAGCTTACACATTTATATCCCATAGTTGCAGTTTTAAACTAAAACCCCAATTAATCTGAGTAGCTTCTTTTAGGATCCCGGTCAGGCCGCAAAGAATGATCATTTTAGCAAAGGTGCAAGCCAGCCAAATTGGAAAACTAACTATAAACACACCCAATTTGGACAAACATTCACTCTTATTTCATTGTTAGAAAGGGTTTTCGCTTTAATCAAACTGTGTAAGCGTTAGAAAACGTATTTAAAACTGTTCATTCCATATATCAATATATATCACATAACGGGTGTTCTTGCTATTCTTTCCATCTTTGGGGCAGCTAGAAGTCGGTTTGCGGGAATAATACGATAACATTCAAGCATAGATCCCATGGTTGCTCAATCCGGCTTGGAACGGGGAGGGATCGAACCCACAACCTTTCCTCCTCACGGATTCATAGGCTGGCATATTCATTATATATTTCTCAAGAACAACTCGTTCTTCAAACTATCGGCCTTGTTCGCATTAAAAAGCAAGTTGAAACAA
>JAQGAV010004006.1:0-11198 GCA_034691345.1 Phasmarhabditis papillosa | reverse complement strand
TTCAACTCAGTATTACTAGCTTTATCGATTTAAAAATTAAAATTGACAATAAATTTTTGAGTAGACCGTGCCTTTAATGAGACTTCCGATAGGATACTGTGCTGCTGACAGTTTACATACATTTAGTTGCAGGCACATGTACAAGTTCCAAGATTATAGACACTCGCAGCTAAGTGAATAATTGAAGAAAATGTAGTAAAGCAATACATCTTTGTGGTTTAACTTAACCTACAGACTTCCAATTGGAATGGATAGGTTTGTTTTTATAAACTCGACTGCTCCATTAGAATTGCTTTCAACAAAACGTTACAAAGATTAGTTTCGCAATTCTTTACATATGTGGAAGCGTTGATTAAGTCGTTTTTTGTATATCCACGCCCACCACTGCTACAGCATACCAAAATGGTTTTAGCGGCTAGCAACTGATGGGACCGTCCATTTTTGTAGTGCCAAATCTTAAATATGGATTTGAACAGTAACTAATACATTTAGATAAATAGTAAGCAGACATGAAGAAACGCTCAGACTTACAAGGAGTCAGAGGACTTGCTGTATCGGCCGTAGTGTTGTTCCATTTCTTCCCTGATTATTTTCCAAACGGTTTTATTGGTGTCGATCAGTAAGTACTTTACGAATACCAAGTATACTACTGAGATTTTAGATTTTTTGTTTTATCAGGTTTCCTAATGCACTTTATTCTTTCTAAGAACAGAACTTTTAATATAAGCATTTTACTTGATTTCTACTATCGTCGAATGAAACGAATTCTTCCTTTGTACTTGCTAATAATATTAACTACACTGATTATATTCTCACAAATAAACAAAGAAATGGTCGAAGAGAACAGAGAGCACGCAGTTCGCTCTCTGTTTTTAATATCAAACTTTGTTGGCGGTGACGATGAAGACGGCTACGCTAAAATGGTAAGAACTTCTCCATGTTACAAAATTCTGCTCATATTTCCAATTATAAACATTGTTATGTTCACTTTACTACTAAAGCTTGATCACAGTTACGATACATCTCTTTCCATTAGGTGTTAGTCCAAAAGGTAAAATGTGTAATTAATCAAATCATTTCAATTGTTCCAATTTGCTTTTTAGCTCACCGAGGCAGTAAACTTCTTCACCCACACGTGGTCTTTATCCGCAGAAGTTCAGTTCTATGTGGTCGCACCGGCGCTAATTGTGCCGTCTATTTTCATTTCAGAATATTTATTTACCACATATTTGTGTGTTGTAGGTAAGGCTATATAGATGGTCACTATTCAGGTCAAAATTCTTGATTTTAGGATTTATCTCATTATGTGCATTTTATTACATCAATTCTGCTCTTGGGTTGGAAGAACTAGCTTTCAACTGCATGTTTACTAGGATTTGGCAGTTTTCATTAGGTTTGGTGGCTAAATAGTTAGCCATCGGAATTGTTTAGGTATATTTTCATCATATATGACTGTACTGGCACAAAAAAACAGAGGCTCATTGGATACAGAAAGCCTATTAAGCGATAAAACAGCACACACATGTTAGTTGGCCAATTGTAATACTAAATAATTATATAAATTTCAGCAAAAACCAATGAGTCCACAGTTCTTTACTACTTACTGCTCTTGACAACTATTATTTTCGCATTCTATCCATCAGAAATACAAACATCCTTAATTCGGTAACTTGAATACAATCTATTCAAAACAGTTGAAAATTCTTTAATTTTAGACCTTTAATCACCGTGCAAACGGCTACAGTAATCTTTGTTGGCAGACGGTTTCCTTATTCTTTTATATCTAGTAGTTGGTTATGCTATTTGGGGGACATATCCTATGCACTCTACCTAGTCCACTGGCCTGTTTATGTGTTTTTAAAGAGTAAACAACTGGAAAGCTGTTGTGGTAATTTAACGTAAGACAGGGAAACCGAATGTTTGATTTTAGAACTATTAGTAGGCATTCTAATCTGCCTTATTCTATCAGTACTTATAACAGAAACCTACGAAAAGTTATATCTTCGACAAGAGAAGTCGATGATTATTTTCATGTGTTGTGTGTTATATTTGGGTAACACATTTATCCTTTACGATAGTGGGACTTTCAATAACAATATCAAGCAAGAAGGCAGTGATTTTCACGAAATTTATACAAATATCACTATTGGTAAGATTTTTACGTGTGAACTTCAGCAAGGAGAATATTCGTTCCAGAACAAGCTATTGAAATGAACCGGGCATCTAGCAAACATGACATCCGAAATCAGATGGTCAGCCAATGTCGTTATAAGACCACCCATGGATTTAAGGCCCCTTATGGAACTTGTAATGTAGATGTAAGACTGAAAAGGAAGCATGACAAGTAATATTAGTAATGTTTAGAAGTCAGTGTTGAAAGGTAATATCAGCATATTGGTTATTGGAAATAGTTTTTCGACAAATACGATGAGAATGTTTGTTAGAGTAGATGAATGCAGACAGAAAGCAAAGAGCTGGACTTTGTTTTCCCGACCAGGTGAGTATTATGAAAACATAGAAACTAAATGAAAAAGTAGTAACGTACCATTCCAACTAAAATAAATACTGCTTGTAAGAATAGGAGAAAGATTTCAGCTTGTGAAGTGTTAGAAGATGGATCGTTTAGCACAAATCCATCGATAGCTTCTAGATGTTCAGGAATGCCTGAAGTGTTCCTCAATGTAACCGAAACAGTTAAACCCGATATTTTGTTTATTATCCCAAGGTACATGGGTAGCACTAGGTTAAGTTACTTGTTACACTCGGTTGGTTACAGATATATTACTGCTATGGTTCCGGTGCCCAGTGGAGAAAACAGTGACAAAATTTACGACGATGAATTGCGAAAGTTGAACGCTCTTGAAAAAGTAAGCTTGTCTAATGAAAGGCATAATAACCTGATTTAGTTTGTGAAACAAAAGATTTACATACTGAATGCTTTACCGAGAAACATAGGACTGATCACCAGCATTGTGAATAACGCCCTTTCCAAGGGTGAACGTGTTGATCAGGTAATACCAACATTTTAACGAATTATTTTAAAGTTCAAAGTTAGAATGAAGTGCGGGACAAAACAGCGAATCATCAAATTGCACGCGATCGGCTAGAGAAATTGGAGAAGGCTTGCTTAAAATGTCAATTGTTTGACATTATGGGTTCTCTGGAGAACAATGACGGAGAATTCGAATTCTATGATAAGAAGACGGGCTTACAATTTTTTACTAGTTACATGCATTTAAGTAACTATGGCTTACAAAAGATTAAACCTGTTTTCAGAAATATATGCAATTCGCTCTAAGCATTTACTCATTAGTTTCATTGTATATCATAGTTCACTTAGCTTTTGTATCTGTTTTATAAAGAACACAATATGTCTCGATAAAGATACAGTATGACTGTAGTTGTAACACTTACACCAAAAAGCTGAACAAATATATCAGAGATATAATTTTCATAAATCCTGCGTTAAATGCAAATAATGTATTCCTGTCCGGAAAGATAAACATATTCCAGTTTGTAGTGCCAGTTTTGGTTAATTGTTAACTGTCACTAAAAGCTAATGTACTGGTAGAAGCTAGAACATGGAAACGATGCACAACCAAAAATGTATATTACCTATAGGTTCAAAAACTAGAGGGTTATCGATATACTAGTTTTTCTTCCTGACCTTCGCGGATACTCCGCGGAACGAAGAGAACGGCCAGTTCAGGTGTATTTACTAAAGTTATCAAACTGGTTCAGTACAACCGTTACACAAACGAATACAAATTGACTTAATAAACTGGAAAACAACTAGTTTGCCGGCACATACTTTAAATGACCAATTCGGTTCATATAATTATACTATTTTATTAGGTTCGAAGAAGGTTACAAAATATGCGCGCAAGAGATTTGGCAGTGTTTCATCCACTCGTTCCCACCAGAATTGTCAATCTGGCATGACTTGAGTAACAAGAGAGACTAGATTCTTTTCTGAAAATTTTTGATGAACGTGCTAAATTTTGTAACGTAGCGTACAAATATACAGTAGAACATACAGTATACATACAATTTACTTCTAAAAAAGTCCTTTGTCACGTGACTATTGTGGTTAAGGCCAGACTATATTGTCAACGGTCACAAACAAGCAACAACTTCCAGACCCTTAAAGGGAACCTAGACATGGGGTTTTGACATTATATTTTTTGAAACAGCTCGTTCTTCTGAGCAACATTATTCAAACCTATATATACCATATGAGCACTATGTTACTCTAGCTACCCACAAAAAAATTTGTTTCTCCAGATTTTCATTTTAAACATGTTTTTAGTTCTTTCAAGGTACGGCACGGCGCGCCAGTGTTCAAAATAGTAACGGGTCCCGTGACGAAATTTAAAATGTACGTTCTCTGTTGCACGATTCCTGAATTTATTTTTCATCCAATTTTTATTCTGATTATATTATTGAAAAGAGCACAGTCAGATCTATGCGCCTGAGTTTTCTCAGACCATTCTGTTCACGCGAAAAGGAAGTACTAAATCCATGAACGAAATTTCTTGAAAAAACTCAGGCGCATAGATCCGACTGTGCTCTTTTCAATGACATAATCAGAGTTAAAATGGGATGAAAAATAAATGTAGGAATCGTGCAACAGACTAAATGAATGGAAAATTTGCATTAATTACTGCTTCTGATGCGCTCCATTGAAAAAATATGGACGGATGAGATTTTTGTAACAAAATGTTGAGCTGTGTGAAAAGAGCAGCCCTTTATTTCGTTTGACCGTTCTGGCGCGCCGTGTTACACAACTGCGGGATAACTACTCACAGCGTGTGCAGTCTAGGTTTAAGACGGACTATATATAGTTTAGTTATTTATATCACCATCATTTTGTACTATTATTCTAACCTAACCGTTTATTTTCTGTACAAAAAAACTTTTCTTTCTAAAATTATATCCCAAGGCTATTCATATAACATAGAAGGTTCCTTAAGCAGTATTCAATTCAGGATCGTGGTGGCAAGACTCTAGTACATTGTATGGCCGGTGTATCTCGTTCAGCATCTTTAGTTATGGTTTATCTTGTTAAATATGAACGAATGACACTAAGACAGGTTAGAATTAAGAATATAATACAAATAAAGTTTGCAATAAACCGGGCTGAGCTAAAAAACCAAAAAAAAATCATTTTTTAAATTTTTGGCTTTGCCCGCTCTGGAGTGGTGTATATGCATGACTAATTCTGAAACAAAAAACTATTCAGCCTAAGAGCAGTCAAAAACCTCATAATGAATTACTCCCATTCCAGGCCTACCACTACGTGAAATCTTCTCGGCCAGTTATCCGGCCTAATGTCGGATTCTGGAAACAAATGGTAGAGTATGAGAAAAAATTGAGAGGTATGTCTAGAAATATAATTAAGGGAAAAGGGAAGTCTTTAAGAGTTACGTCCGTCCTTCTTGGAAATTTTAGACGAGTGTGCACAAGCCAGAGCAGTTCTCCAGAGCAACAATAATATTCATGCTAACCTAGTAAAACTGAGAGTAATAACGCCGTAGTGAATTCAAATTCTGTCTGAGCCAGTTTGCCGGTTTCGCTCGCTTTTGCGGTGTAAAAAATCGAAATAATACGCAGGAGATACGGCTTCTCTAATCTTGAACCATAATACTATCAGTTATCTCTCCTAGAAGTCTGCCTAGAAACATATAATATAGCTTCCATATCTCTAGGCACAGCTTCAATAACAATGGTGATGACTCCACAATGTGACTTGCCCCTACCGGATGTGTATTGTGATGACATAAAGAGACTTACACTTAGCTCTGCTAACAGACCTTCGCTACCTGCTCCGCCATTAGCTAATGTTAAGAGAAGAGGTTATTCGGCCAGTGCTGTTAGGTAAGGAGTAGTGGGTTATCGGGAGCGTGGGTAAAGAAAGGAAGGAATGGATAGGCCCGTGGTGAACATTTTTCGGCCCCGCCCAGGCTCGCCCGTGAAATTTCCCATTCAGAAGGCAATAAGGGGTTTCGGGCGGGCCCGAGAAACTCTCACCCCTTGGACGGACAATCGGTAAAGTGTTTGAAGAAAGAACTTTAGTTATTGGAATATTTTTGCCTGTAGGTTTAGTTTATTTGATAGTTCTATATAGTCGGTGGACTAATCGCTAGCAAAGGGATACGGTACGAAATGCAAACTATTTAAAGCTTACTAGAATACTTAGAGCAAATTTAGAGCAAATATATACTCCAGTTAATTAGACCTTTAACTGCAGGCGATTAGTCCGCCGACTGTAATAGATCTAAACATTTGTAACACTACATCTGGTAAAGAAAACAGAACCGGCAAAAAAGCAAAACTATTTCAAACGCGATTGCAACAATGTACAGTTGCTACTAGTTCTTTTTTCGACATTTATGTTTTCTGGGAGTTCCGGATTACGGAGTAAGCCCTGAGCTAAACTAACAAACATGTCTTAAACTCTACATTCCAATTCCGAAGTATTCTGTATTACCGAGTTTGTTGTAGCTCACAGAAGGATTCTGGCAGTTGAACTAATAATTAAGCGTTGTGGAGAGGTTGCTGTTCTACGGAATCCGGAATCAGAACTGAATTTCCCATTCCCCTGACTGACTAAAATTCGTCTTTTCAGTTCGTACCGTCCCCCTCTATCGTCGACTCTTCGTCGTTCTACCTCACCAGCTCCCCATCTGATGACGTCATCTTACTCCTTATTTAGCCCCGCCCCCACAAGAAAATCAAGAGATTCTCTTTTTAGCATCTATTCATCGCCCCGTCATACATCCTTCTTCTCCGCATTCTAAGTTGAAATTAGGGATCGGCCGGGTTACTGTAGCTTATAGATTGGGTTCACGCAACTTAGTGACCGAGTTACCGTAAATTTAATTTTATGTAAGTTTTATAGAGTTTCAAAAAAAATAGAGTATGAATTTTCGGCAAAAAATGATTAATAAGACAACATTTTGACAGTAAAATCTGAACATATGTTATAGAAGCTACAGTAACCCGTTCTTTAGGTCATTTACCTTTGATTAGGTCCCGTCACTCTTGTATGTTCATCTTATCCGACCTTTAATCTTTTATCCGAAATTTCTTGACTTTTAACCCAGGTTCCTCCCTTCACATTAACGTGGTATTGTGCATCTTTAAGCGCATTCAGATTATTAATTGATTTCATCGCGTAGGCCACACCCCTCCCTTTATAAGCTCCGCCCACCCTCTTAGTCCTATTGATTGATATTGATTTTTGCAAAATGAGGCCACGCCTACACACTCTCACTCTACGAGACAGCGGGTTGCAGTCGACTATCTAAGCACTTCAATTAATTTCAAAAATATTAAAAATAACAAAAAGTATTGTTGTCCGGTGTTTACAAGCGTATTCGTATAGTCAATTCTTGTCCTTCTTTTTAACTCCAGGCTGCGTTCTGATTGGCAGCCCCACTTCACCTAGTTAAGGGGTGCCGCGCAGTTCATGCAGGCCTGAGAATACCTTGGCTGGGAAGTCAGTGAGCTATTATTTGTCACAAACAGTATGTATATAGTTTACAATGTTAATAAAAATTATATAGAGCTTCTTCGAACCGTTTTAAAAGATTGAAACTACTGTAGTTTTTAAGTTTGAGCCAACCAGGTACAAAAAGCCAGGGCTGGGAATTTGACGGGCCGGCGGGCCGGGGCCTAAAATTTGAGATACGAATTCATCTTGCAATTCAAAATCCGTGACTGTCATTCGAATGTCTTCTTGTTTTTGACTGAAATCATCGATTCTTGGTTCGACCGGGTTACTGCACACTCGGGTTGGGCAGCTCAACCAGAAACCCGAAAGCCTGTTTTTGCATCAACCCGCTTAAGCCCGAAACCGGGTTGGCGCAAAACGGATCAAAATGCCCAACTCTACTGCCTTTTCAACCTTGTTGAAATAGTCATTTTCTGCCGGTTAAGAAAAAGGCCAATGACTATCTTAAGTGGCCCCACAACTACAACCTGCAGATCGTAACTTTTCTTTACCAATTTTATGTAAAAATTAAAGGATTAGGATGTAATTTGTGCTTGACATAGTTTTGGCACAATAAAACATACTCGCAAGTTTTGGCACTTTGCCTAAACGATGGGTTCGACATTCAGTGTTGGCAATGCAAACTTTGCGCCACAGAACCTTGCGCCCCAGAACGTTGTGCCCCGCACCTTGCGCCCCAGAACTTTGCGCTCCGAAACTTTGTGACCCGGAGCCTTGCGCCCCATAACTTTGTGCCACGGAATCCTGGCACCCCTTAAAGATAAGAGGGACAGACATACATCGTTGGGTTGCTCCTCGGGGACACTGCTCACCTTGATTCTCTGGAGATTCTCTTAGAACTCAGGAATAATCCACATATTTCTGTTAGGTAAACGGCCTATGGGATGGGTTAGGGCATTTTAGAATGAATGAACTAATGGGAAATGCTGTAATAGGGTTACTAACTACGTGCAAAACCTTATGTAGTAATAAGCCTGAAATCTTCCGCGAAGCGGCGTTCGAGCGGTTATATTGGCACACGTCTGGCACCAATCATGTCTCTGCTCTGCTCCGAAGATCTAAAACAAAAGACATAGATATTTGTTATTGTCTAGGCTTTTTTAGTTAGTTTATGTATAAAACAGTATAGTTTAAACAGTAATCAACTGCTGTGGATTAATTAAAAAGGACTGCTAGACTTTAATGCATAAAATGGTCTTCAAAAGTGGGTAGGTAGTCTGAGACAGCGGTGCAGTTTTAATCGGCCGAAAAGGAATTATTCGGCACGGCGGTTATTCCGCACCGATAAAATTTTAGAATAGGTCGGTCTTGGAACACCCCTATATAACGGTATGAACATAGGATTTTAGTACCGACCTGGCGATTAAAGCATAACGACCAGGGCTCCACTCCGGACAGTTAACGATGAAGATGATACTGGTGACGGTGTACTCAGTTGCATTGCAAAGAACTTAACGCTAGTCATCAATGTAATGTAGATATTCGTTAATGGTAGACTCGAAAAGTCTAATGCTATGTAGAATAGTATATCCTTCATTCCCGCACTCCTACGTAGAATTTGAATCCTGTAAATGGTGTATGAACCCTTAGGCTAGGAACTGCTTCCACATGAGTATAACCTTGACAAAAAGAAATCCAACAAAATTTGCTAACCTTTGACGAGCAAGCATGAGGAAAACGACTGTAACTAAGTATGTTGCTACGAAAGCCAAAAAATATGTCTACGAGACAATAATGGATTATTTGTCGGCACTAGCACTAGGATCGAGCCAATAAATTCGAATGCAGTGACAGCTGCAAGCATATCAAATAAATTTTCCACAAGCTCCCCTCTACATATATGCAGTCAACAACAGATTGTGCTGACATTGTTCGTACGCTGACTGCGTGAACTATCATAAAGATTGCTCAGCAGCTTGCCTCCCTAAACTACGCTGAAACAAAATAAAAACCGTAATATACGACCCACACCACGATTATATTAAATGTTAGAAAATGAACGACAAATTCTAAGACTCCTTCAAATTCCCTCAATACGAAAAACACTTTAGTCGTGCACTACACGTGTCGATTTTACCCAGTGGTATTCAGCAAATGTTTATTATGTAAAACATGAACACTATTACATGATTAGTCTCTGTAAACAAATTCTTATATACTTGTTCAAATCCGATTGATTAACCATCGATGTTATCCAGTTCCATTCCACCTTCAATCGTGATGCAGTTTCTCCGGCTCTTGATTTCCTCCAGACGCAACTTTCCTCCTTGACAAATTGTTCCTAAACGAAATTACCAATAAAATAAAACAATCGTTTTACAAACTGCAATCGAGAAACAGAACCGGCCAAAACAGAACTGCCCAAAACAGAACTGCTTCCCAAAACAGAACCGGCCAAAACAGAACTGCCCAAAACAGAACTGCTAACCAAATGAAAAAATCCCTTTTTTTTGCACATATTTTTAATATTATCCTACAGTGTTTATTGAGTGGAAATAACAAAAAAACAATAACAATTTCGGAGAAAACAATAAAAAAAACAACGCATCGGAGAGCGGGCGTAGTTCTGTTTTGGGCAGTTCTGTTTTCGCCGGTTCTGTTTTGGGCAGTTCTGTTTTCGACGGTTATGTTTTGGTGTAGTACCGTTAAATAATAATATATTTATTTAACACGGCGGCCTCCTTTTCTAACATACCTCTACGTCTAATCCTTGTAAAATTGGTATATCTGGTCTCTCAGGATACTTAAAGTATACCTTTTTAAGTGCAATTCTACCCTTAAGTGGCGGCTTCTTACCACCTTCGGTCATTCCATCAATGCCCGGAGCCTAAAATATGTAGAATGCTCAGTTAATTCACAATTCACTACGTACCTCTCCGAGCATTTTGAATATTAGTCCCGCAGCGAAAGTAGCTTTAACATATTCGGGAAAATAGGCACTGGCAAAGCCCATACTACCTGCTGTGAAGGAAATTGCGAATAAAACTCTGTAAATGGGATATATTATTGTTATTATTGACAAATTTGTTACAAAACTATTTTTATGTTGAATAGTCTGCACCAAGAGCAGCGCGGTATCAGCGGTGTTATATGAAAATGAATGGTAAATCGATGGAAAGTCTTTTATGAAAGTATATTTATTTATTATATTCGACAATTGTTTTAATTATAATAAAAGTTATAATCCCCCCCCCCTCTCGAGTTGTCACCCTGTGTTTACCTGAGTACATTTTGTCCTTGCATATGACCATTTACAATTAACCATAAACCCCATCTGAAGGATGCTGCATAGAGGAAATAGAATATAGAAGAAGCAAAACCGTAAGAAAACCCCTATAAACAAATATATTTATATATAAGTTTATATTTATTTAAGTATAATATTGTATATAATATTTATTAGAATAACTTATTATAAAGAGAGTTGTGTTTTCATAAGCAGTAACTTGTAACTTCCTTCTAAAAACCTATATACCTATAGTCTGTAACAATAACTTCATTTCTAGCACGGTATTCTGAAGGGAGGCGGTGTTATTAAAAAATCAATAGAAAATGAATCTTAAAAGAACATTTATTTTTATTTGACACCGCTGCTCCGGAAACTCAACTTTTAATAGAGACTGTATGATAGTGCACTAGATGTCTCACAGCAGACTATATTTAAATATAACTAATATATATA
>JAQGAV010004005.1:0-11199 GCA_034691345.1 Phasmarhabditis papillosa | reverse complement strand
CTAAACCATAGAGGCTTAAGCCCCAATCTTAGTAATCTGGTACTGTACTCGATCCCCGGTAGTAGTCTTTTCGTGAATCTTCTTTGAACAGATTCAATCATAATAGATTCTGACTTATTTAATGGACAAAAAAGCTCAGAGGAATATTCTAAAATAGGCAAAACTAAGGTTTTAAAACAATGGACCATGTTTTTCACAGGAAATTTAATCATTCTGTGAATTGTATTAGATATCGAAGATATAAGATATGATGTATAATATATGCCCATATTTAGTATTATTTGCGTTATGCCAGATAAATTTATATTCCATAAATCAAAAAACTAATGATCATATAAATTTGGGAAGCTACAGATATTAAAAAAGCTGATGGAATATTACAATCTCGAAATATATACAAGCTAAAGTTGTTAACTAGACATTTGAATCTTCTGATTTCTTTCGAATCCATCGACTAGGTCTTCCAACAAACAGGCTAACTTCTCATGCACAACAGCAGTAGAGTTCTGAAAATTGTAAAAGGTTGGACTACAAACTACAGAAGCTGAAAATTATGGGAGGAGGCCGACTACGCAAAAGTTAACCCATGCAGAGATCAAACTATTTCCAAGCGGGGCAGGCTGAGGTAGCCTTTTGTGGGATCCTCAACCGACCCGGTCCGTTGCCAGGCTGGAGGGCGGAAACTCAAAAAGGTGATTACTAAATGAGTTGTTGTTTGTAAAGAATGAAACTCATGAACACCTTCTTTTGCTTTAATTTAAAATCTAGGTGCAAAGTGTTGTGTCATTGTGGGTATCGAATAAGAAACAAAACTTTTAACAAAATTTTTGTTTTAATAAAATCGTACTGTTATGATTTTTATTTATCCTTATTATTATGATTATGATAGCCTCTGATTGTGATTTGTATCTCTACAGAGGTTAGTTCTATCGACAATTACCTCATGATCCCCATCGTCCTTTCTGTATTGATTAATATATTATGCCATTGAAGGAATCATAAAAGCAAAAAGAAGCACGAAAAGGGAAGAAAGCGTAGATAGGACTCTTTTAGCTATAAAAGTGAAGAATGTGCTGTATAATATAATACTACCACTGCTCCTCAAAACAGATCGGGCATGACTTGAGATCTTTAGGCCGAGGCCCTTTGCGGAGCTATGTTTAGCAAAGGAAATGCACACAGCAATTATCAAATTGGTATAGTCCACGGACCGATAGCTTGCAGGTAAAGGACTGAGAATGTTGAGCTGGAGCGCTCTTAGTATCCGCGCTCCTTTAAAAAACGCTAATCGGTTTGGGGTTCAGTCTAGTGACTCTTAGTATCCGCGCTCCTTTGTAAAACTGACCATATACCGCTGCAAGCAATTCGTCCGTCGACTATAGTCCATACAACCGTTTTTTCAAAAGGTTCAATTCCGTTGGCTTCGCAAACTATGCGAGTTCTCTAAGCGTTAAAGGGCTGTTATGTTTTTTACAAACCTAGTCATGGTTTCTTTGAAAATATAGTTCTAAATATTTTGGTTTAGATCTGGCTCACCTGTTCAAGAGTATATGGAATGTTATCCTTCATTTCTTCCTTTACATATCCATAGAATTTCTCCACGAGTGACTCCCAGTTATCCCGACGAGCCTTACCACCCAGTAAGGAACAGAAAAGACGCCCCAAATCAGCGGCAGCACAACCGATATGGGCGGTCTGAAGAGGTACACTATATCAAAGCAGAAAAACATTTTGGACGTGAATACTCGGTAAAGAGCCTAGGTACTAGAGCTGGGCGTTTTGACCCGTTTTACCCAACCCGGTTTCAGGTTGAAACGGTTTGGGGAAAAACGGGTTTTCGGGTTTCAGGTTGAGCTCAAATCCGAAACCTGGGGCTCGTTTTTTCGGGTCGAGCTACCCAACTCTACTAGGAGCTGATTTATAAAACCTTGTTTGGCTTAAGTGGGATTGAATATTAGAATGTATTGCGTTGAATTTTAAGAGCACATTAAATAGGATGAGCGGAACTAGGCATTCCGCGCACCCCTCGTGCCCTTTACTATATATTCGGTTTACACGCTTTGTAACTTACTAACCTGATAATCAATAATAGCTCTGACTTGATGTTTACCATCTTTTTTACTCCATAACATATTGGTAGACCACATATCAGCATGACAGAGAACGGGAGTCATGCCTAAGTCAAACTTATATTTTTAGCAGAAATAGGATAAACTAGTTTTACTCTTTGTTGAGTCCCTTCACGGCACCTTGGAGTTTCGACCCTGGGGATCGTCAATTAGACTGACAAACGACCTAGATTTAATACTGAACGGTGTTTAGTTAACAGTGTTCTTTATAAAACTAACCTAATACTTTAGATATTTCATCTAATTTGGCCATATTAGCCGGCTTCATTAGTTCGGGTACTGCCTCCCGTGCGCGACTGATTTGTTCGAACAATTCAGGACCGGCTAACTTCTCAAGTTGATTTAGAATAGTTTCATTCACCTAAGCAAAAATTATTAGAAACTATTCTTCTTTCTGATTGTTAGGAGAGTTACTAGTGTTACTATTGAATTACCTCATCAGTAAATGACTCCGCCGTAAATTCTCCAAATATTCGTTTGTTGAATAACACTTTTTCGTCTTCTGACATTTCGAATGTTATTCGTTCAAAAGAAGACAGTGCCCGAAGTATCTAAAAGTACAGCTTGGTAATTATATTTTAGTGATAACAAAAACGTTAGCCCGATGCGGGGCTCGAACCCGGGACAGCAAGATTAAGAGTCTGGTGCTCTACCGACTGAGCTAACCGGGATCGCCAGGGTATGGTTCTTACAAGGGCTTTGAACCAGAGATGGTATGATTTACTTACAATTATAAAACTCATGAAAACTGAATAAAACAAAAATATGAACTTTTTTTGTTCAAAGAAATGTTCAATAAGGGCTTGCACACTTTTTTTTACAGATAGAATGAATAGATTACGACAATGTTAATTAGACTTCCAGGTAACTCAAACTCACCTCATGTAATTCTTCTGGCTGTACATTATTAACTACATGAACTGTAGATAGACCTTCGATAAATTCCATGAGCAGATATCCTTTGGAGCAATTTTCTTCGTTGAAACTGCGAGTCTTATAAATCTGACAACATGGGATTGTTTTCAACTCAACTTCTTTTCTCTTTTTGTTTATATCATGAAGGGAATATATAGTCTAACTCAAGGCCTAGGTTTTCTGCGCGGTATCACGAGCGGGGCGCAGTGTTATAAACAATGAATGTGAAATGGGTCGACGTGGTGCGTTTTCTTCAAATGTACATTAGTTTTTTATTACACAGCGCCCCTCTGATGATACCGCGCTGGAAACCTAGGGCTTGAGATGGACTATAAATCCGGTAAAAATGTCTTCAAACCTACCTGTCATTGTGTGGCAACGGCGGGGTGCGGAAATTTTTGCACTAATTTGTCTGCAATCTCTTAAAACGAAAGGCTATTTGCAGGCAAACTGTTGGTATAGTCGGTGAACTAAGCGCTTGCAAAGGGTTACGGTACGAACTGCAAATTATTTGGAGCTTATTAGAGTTTTTAGACCGAAGTTAGAGCAAATATATGCTCTAATTTTAATTTATTAGACCTTTAATGACAGCGATTAGTCCGCCGACTATACCCGCGCCCGTACCACACACTGGCAATGCTACCATAGGTCTAGAAAACAGAGTGTATTTTCGAGCAAAACTAGTTCGGCAAAATTGAAGGTGAAGCGATTACAACCTCGAAATTAGGAACCATCAAAATCATTCAAAGATATTCCAAAAACTTTACATTTGAAATTATATAATATTTACCTTAGTGTGGGGTATCTTGCCTTGGCCATATTTCTGGATGAGTTCGTAGACTTTAGCCTCAACATTGTGCATTTCTTTTATCTTGTTTTCCATGCCTTTAAAGTGTTCAATATCTTAAATAAGATAAATATATACATAAAAACAGAATAACATACCCACTGGTAGGCCTTGATCAACTTTAGCCGAGTAGTCCACGATCGTTAGTTGCGAAATTATCTAAAGTAATATCTACAAAGACGAATAGAATACTTTCAGAGTTCCCAGGCAGGGCTAGGAATTTCACGGGCCGGCCCTGGCCGTGGCCGATAATTTGACAAACGGGCCGGAATTTTCCGAGCCCTGTTCCCGGGGAGGCCGTGCTGATGTTCAAAAGTTCAATCCCTTCCGAAACCAACTGTTTTTGAGAACCCGGAATCTCTTAGACATTTTTTATCCACAATGCTTTGCAAAAAAGTAAGTTATATATACATGGTGCGTGATAAGTTCTTGCGCTGAAATATTAAACTTCGGGCGCATGCTAACAATGTTTTGAATTACATCATTTTTGTGACATTTGGTGGTTTTTGCGGCCCTTTTGAAGGGCGCAAGAACTTAAAGTGAAGATCTATATTGACACCGGAAAAGAAGTTTACCTTAGCCACGAATTTCTTCGGTAGGTCTGCGGTCCCCTTTTGCCAATCGGGCTAAATTAGACAAACTCTTGACATGAAACCCTAAAATTGAAAGAAATGTACGAACCAATCATAAATGGTTACTGTTAAACGGTAACAACATACTCAAATTCTGAGGATCTAAGATTATGGGTTCGACTCCCCGTGGCTGCAGCTTGGAAAACCAGCAGCTTACTTATCCCATGTTTCGTGCCCCCCAAAGATTGAATGTTAAAAAGGAGCCGTTCTGCTCAGAAGATTACGAAATGAATGGCCCAAACCATGCGCCGAAGAAATCTACAGTTATTGTGTGATATGGGCGATTACATGAAATAAATTACTTTTTTTATACTCACATTTCCCTCTCCAATGTTAATAACCTTTTTGTTGGGTCCAAATGTGGCTACAGTACCCATGGCATCCTGCATATCTAACTCAATATCAGACCACGTTACATGTGTTTCTAGAAGACCGTTGCTTCTTTCACAAAGACTCATAATTCAAAACTAAAACAATTGTAACATTATTTATTTATTTAATTTCGATAATTAAAGCAATTTTGAACTATAAAGAGAAAATTGTATGATATTCTTGTATATTTGTTGGCAGGTCCGGAATTTCTGATAATGTTTCATTATATACGCCTGTTGATAAGCCCCTTACCACCCTTCGCCGAAGTTTTTTCGGGAATTTAACGACTGTTCGGAACAAAGCACGCATAGAACATAAACCTCACACAAAGGTTAGTAAATCAAATTTAAAAAATGCTGAGTTAAATTGATTGGGTACTCAAGACCTTTTTGACACTAGAAAAGTTAAACAATTTGAAACCAACCGTAGCATTCCTATGAACGGGAATAGGCACTTGGAAACTATATGCGGTCCAGAGCCTTGTTTTGGAAGTTCGAATTGCAGTTGTACCGATGAATTAGAATCCTCATACGGGAATTCTGCTATAGGGGATCTCTATCCCACATACTTTATAAAAGTTTAAGATAGTTAGGGGTTCAACGAGCCGGATTTTTGCCGGACTGCTACTGTTGGGATAGCTGAAAATAGCTTTCCTACACGGCTCGCCGCTCCCTAAGCCAAGGGGACAGAGGAAATCGATTGCCAAATCTTGATTGATGCACGAAACCCGGCTTATATTGTTAATTAAAGTTTTGTTCAATATAAGTCATATCGAAAGAGCTTGTCAAAATCTATGCGACTGATTTTTTCGAACAATTTCAATCATTGGTTTTCCATAAACGAAGAACTTTAATATTTTAAAAAGGACACAGTCCTTTATTTCGTTAGACTGTCTTGGCGCACCGTGCCTACTGGTCCGTTATTACCTTTCAGTAGTTTAACAAACGTAGTGATGCTCACGAGTTGGGAGTTTTCAAGCTTACAATTAGCCTTAGTCTTGAACGGCTTAATTAATACAAAACAACCAAATAGTTTTTCCGAAGAACCCTGCACGGCGACTACACTTTTTTCATCTTGTCGTTAAGTTCTGGCTTAAAATTATTTTTTAAGCCAGAACTTAACGACATGTATTAACATTTTGTAGTTTAAATCTAATCTCCTTTCGGTAGAGATCAAACGATCATATCAATAATCAGAGGTTCAAGTTAATACGATGTGTATAATATTCAAATTATACACTACAAAACGTGCTAAATTTGCATGAAAAGACAAAAACTAGAATAAGGTCGTGAAATGAAAATATATATATTAAAAGGTTCTCTATTATGTTTACTATTTAAGTTAGTTTTTCGTGCACTGTATCATTATTTAAGTTCAAGGGTAATTTTAGCTCTTTTCTCTTCTCTCCTTTAAAATTATAATGCTGATAATGTATTGTACATATCACCTTTTCTCCAATTTAAAGTTAAGCTCCTAACAATTTACGTTGGTTTTTATTTACATCCTCCCCCTCTACTAGGCGTTATTTTGTTTATGTTTTTTTTTTAAATTCAGATTAGTTCTATGTTTTACAGTTTTTACTTTTTTAGTTGAACTTTTTTATAGAAACAAGTTTGATTCTCAATTAGTTCTCCATTATTTGTATTGTCAATAGCTTGTTTAAATAAATTATTATTATTATTATCTAACAATTCTCAAATTGATTACGAACTAAAAGATGCCGAACGGATTGCCTAGATCTGAATCTTGCGGTGCACCATATTCGGCGAAATAGACTAAATTGAGTACCTCAAAGTGTACCGAACGATCTATCTCGTCGATTGTATATTTCCCTTGCCCCGGTGGTTCAGATGGTAGAATGGCTCGCCTCAAAAAGCTATTCGCAAGGTCCCGATCCAAGTTTCCCAACATAAGATATAAGAGAGAGAATGGTTAGGAGAGATTCATGTACAATAAGGGTTAGAAACACAATACAATAAAAGGTTAGTCAACTAAGCTGCTTTCCCGACACAAATATAAATAAACCCGATCTAAAGATAAAACAACGTAACGTACGTATCATGTGACGCACTTGAAGACACTGAAGAGTTTAGGCCATCTCGCGTCAATTGTCCAATTCGCCGCCGCCCGAATACGGTAGGCAGGCGTTTCGTGGCGGGACCCAACCTGGCGTAGAACTTGCCAGAAAGGCTGTAAATTACGTGCGAAAAACTGTACTTTGCAGCACACCGCACATGCAGTTACCTGCATTGCACGCGCGTACTTGCAAAATACAATATTGAATGGAGACTAGCCGCCAGATGCTGGCGCGGTGCTTGTAAAAGAGGCTCAGACGAGCGTTGAATTCTTTACACTCCTTCATTACTTCTGACGCTGACTATATATACGTTTGAGAAGGTACCGTTAGAATATTTAGCCTCCTGCTTTTGGTGATTGCGGAGGAGGACTAACAGCCACGCACACCTGGCAGTCAAAATCATTCGCCTTAGGAGAAAACACAACAATTGAACGATATTTATTCACCGAATGCCATCATTGGATTAAGGTAATTAGTCAAAACTATATATTTAAAGGTGTTTTGTTTATTAGACATTCATTCCTAAAGCTTTTATTTTATATAATTACTTAGTTCTACCATCTTTCTACGAGATCGATAAAAAATGTGTTTCTATTTCTGTTTGAACCATTCAAAACACTAGAATCTAGGCCCCATTTGGCTCGAAAATTGAGGTTGGCATCAGGAAAATGGTGAACCCCCTCTGCACCTACGGTTGTCAATACAATGGAATAGAATTCAAATTAAAGAATCCGCAAAAGACTAACCCAAAGTAAGTTTAAAACAGTGGAAAACTAAATTTGAAGCTCGAAACTTTGTATAAAAATAATAATTACGGTAGCGCTTAGTTTCAGGCCTTCATCTTGTCCGCTGCCGCAATGTTAACATTCAATCCACTAGCAACTGTAAACTTTTGTGTTTTAATCAACTTTAAATTTAAAAAATTAAATTGTGCATATTCAATTTCGTAATAACTTCTGTGAATGATATAGTCCGCACCAAGAGTAATGATGGAGCACATGAATTCAACGCTCGACTGAGCCCCTTTTGAGAGCACCGCGCCAGCATCTGGCGGCTACTCCCCGTTCAATATTGTATTTTGCAAGTACGCGCGTGCAATGTGCCTACATGTGCGGTGTTAAAAATCCTCAAAATACGCAAATGACACTCCATTTTTACTATCGGCGTTGACTATACTAACAATCACTATTGTAACCTTCAGATTATGTTGTAATGATTTTCTGAATGTTATCTACACTTCTGAACTGAACCCTCTTCCAGTCATAGCATACAATCGATATGGAATTTCCGAATTCACAATAGACTACATAATTGGTATGCTTTGTATAAGTGGTTATTCCACTTTTTTGTTAAATATATAGTGTCTTCAAATTAATTAATTGGTCGCTTAGGTCTGAGGTGTGTTTTTAAATTTATGATAAAATCGAGGGCTGTGATTATACAATTATATAAAACTAGCAAATAAAACATGTAATTTATTCAAAATGTTCTTTATTCCTTCATGAATTTACGCGTCCGTTGCCTATCTCTGCAACGGCGCACGGACCGTAGGTTTAAAGACAGACTATAGCTAGCTTTGTTGTATATTTTTACCGTATATAACAAGCCAAATATGTAAGAGAGAAAGTTTACCCAGGACCTTCAAGTAATTTAGGTTTTAAATTTGTTGATAGGACTCGAAGATAGTTGTTGGAATCTTTAACTATTTATTTATCAAAATCACAGATAATAGTTATTTTTAATTAATTGTAGTTACTTTAGCTCAGACAAAACTTCCACCAACTACCACTGTTTGCCCAAATACGACATGTCCACCGAAAACTAAGAAGAAAGGTTGTTCTTGTGTTATTGTATAGACTTTGCGTTTATAATGATTGTTAATAATAAACATTTATAATATTTTGACTAATAAGTATTATAGGTTTGTTTTGCGGGTCCCCAAAAGTAGCATATACACAATCTTTTTGCGGGTGCTTTAGACTAGTGGTTAGAGTTGCGGTCTCTGAATCCGTGAGGACTTGAGGGTTCGACTCCCCGTAGCTGCAGAAGGCGTGAGAAACCAGCAGCTTACTTATCCCATGTTTTGTGCACACGAAGACTGAATGTTAGAAAGGAGCCTTCTCCGCTCAGAAGCTGCCGGAATGAATGGCTGAAGCCCTGTCTCGAAGATATCTGCTATTATTGTGTTATACGAGTGATAAAGAAAATAAAATGCTATTTTCACATGGTCGATGGGCAAAAGCTGTAGCAGAGTGGTATCCCAGAAGCAACAAAAGCAGTACAGGCAAACGGATTCTCCTGAATGACTCTGGCAAGGACGAACCAACAGAAATGCCGGAAAATAACAACTCAGCGGACGTCAGATCTCACAACCTGTGATCAAACCGATTCTGAATAAATATTATTATTATTATTTATTATTTTTATAATTATCAAGCCAATTGCTGAAGGTCTGCGAAACCTGACAGGTCCTGCCACGAAATCTACCGCACACGGCGCCAAAGGGCCCAAAATATGGCCAAATGATGACAATTGCGGGGAGGTGTGTTGTTGTGCTGTTTCCTGTGTGATACGTGTGGTTTTCTTCTTATTATCATTTGTTATTATTGTGTATATTTTATGCCAGGAGTTTATTATATAAATCTTTACAAGTATTAACTGGTTTTCGTATTATTCGGGATAGTTGTGTTCCTTCGTTAACTTTTCGCCAGTTGGGGAAAACATAGGGTTTTATAATCTTATTCGGTTCTCTTCTTTCGTATGTTGTTGTATGATACCCCTGAATGAGGTTTCCGTGTTGTCGGCCTTTTTGCCTGAAGTCGTGGCACTCTGCTGTGGAGGTTAGGTAGCCCCCGCACCGGCTTCTCCACGACTATCGTGTGCAAGGCCAGGATTCCACCAAGGCCTGTGATGTTCTAATTGTTCGCGAAGATGGTAGTATTCGTTGAATACTATAGGACTAATTACTTACAGCTAAATGATTACAAATCTTACACAGGAACGCTAATCTTTTTGGGTTTCCGCCTTTTGTCCCTTAGTAGTGTCCGCGCTCCTTTGGGAAACTGACCGTATACCCCTGCATACGATCCGTCCGTCGACTATAACACGTAATCAAAAGAAATAAGTCGAACTAGTTGGTATGGAGTTGGGCTTCAAACGACAAGAAAATCAGCCACTCCATATAATTTTGATTACCGTTCTGACCCAATTTTACGCGTTAGGTGACACGGTAGTGCAAATTCACTGTGAGAAATTAGTACCAGGGCGAGGCCAAATCCCTTACACCGCCTTTTTATCTTTAAACCGACTATCCACTATAGATCTTGTGTTTTCTGGATCCGTAGTCAGTCAGTCATGATTTACAATTGTAAAAGAGTTAAAGTAGGGAGATCACTTGTCCGATAATCTTGCAATAGTACATTCGAAACCCAAATAAAACTCACCTTTTAATAAATAGGCCTTTAAACTACATGAGATTTGTTCGTAGACTATATAAAAAATAAAATCTCTAGAAACAAATGCTTATTCATTTTATACATTTCCCTCTCATTCATCAACAATAAGATAAGCCTAACTAATATCCTGCATACAATAATAAATTTATTACTGAATATCACTATAATTCCTATGATTCATCTAATTCGCATTGTGGATGCTCCTTCTAATTATCACTGTATGTAAATTGCACGTTCTCCATTTTAAGTCATTTTCCATTTAATGTGACTTCAAAAAGAGTAATATCCGTCAGTCCACTCTAAAACAAAAGTTAGTTTTATAGACTGTATGTATCGATGCCCGAATCCCGCCCACTTTCAGAACTTTGCAGTGCTCATAACATTGTTCAAAATTGATTTATTGAAATTCGATTTAAATTTTTCAATTCAGTTTGACTAACTCTATCGAATAAAACAATAAAAATTAGTAACAATTTTTGAGTAGACCGTGCCTTTAATTTTTACTTCAGTTATCTTATTGTTAGTTTTGCGGGAAAGTCGTACATAAGATGGGGTTAAAGCAGTGTTCGATAGAATATGACTATGACCGACTTGTTTAAGAATGAAACTCCCCTCAGCTCAGGGGACCAGAGCTGAGGAGCGGAATCAAACTTAAATAGGGGTGGCGTTACCTTATCCTACAGACTAACACCAGGAATAACATCTCCACGATAGCAACAGACCCAGCGCCTTTTCATCAGCACTGGCGTACCACGAGAGAACACTATTCCAA
>JAQGAV010004004.1:0-11200 GCA_034691345.1 Phasmarhabditis papillosa | reverse complement strand
TAGATCGTTAGATATATAGATATTCTATGGAAAATAGGCTTAGGCACCGAGAGTACAGCTGTTGAATTGGGGCGCGGTGCGAACCTAGGTGTCTCCTTCAGTACTACTGTCAATTCGAATGGGAAATGTGAGAGTCTTATGGGGCTGGGGCCGGCCAATGCTGCTGACTTCAAAACAAAAGTTCTCATACAAAAATGAAATGTAGAGAATAAAAATACCCGAAAATAGTAGATCACAAAAACATATATAGAAAAGAGCATTATTTTATGGATTTGAAGACGTCGATGGAGTATTTGAGGAGGAGGATGATTTACTAGTACCCCATTTATATCCATTATACTCACTCTTTAACAGCCTCACTTTTACCGATTGTTTTTTCTATAATTCTAGATATTCCTTCAAACACAAATGAGACACCTTGTGATAACATCTAAACTAAAATATTATATATAGTGGAAATAACTTATATTAAAACATTTATCATAATAAAATAAAGAAAATAAAGTAATAAAGTTAATAAAGAATATAAAATAGTATGACAATAACAAATAGCCGGACATGTCTAACCATAACTGTATGTAAATGTATTTGATATAGACTTTATGTCTAGCTATAAGCATGAAATAACTATATTGTGAATAGTTTCACGCTTTAAACCTGAGAAAGGTTTCTTGTATATTTATAATAAACAAACCACATTCTTTAGTTTTATTATTGTTTCAGAGTTGTTTATTGTGAATGTGTATAAGCCTTAATGAACATCATAGACAGTCGGACAACACAGTTGAAGATCAAAAGAGAATTAGGGTGGTGTAAATTTTGCGCCCCGGAACTTTGCGCCCAAACATTTGCGCCATTTACTCAACATGGATCAAGACAAGACAGATCATGAGATAATTAGTGAGAACATATTGAATATTGAAAATTTATACAATTACTTTTAATATCATGAAGCTTTGCCTCATAATCGCGAGGTCGATGGTTCGAATCCGCCCCGAAGAAAGAATTCTTGCAAATTTCTGATCCGCCGCCTCCGCTCCCCAGGTGCTGTGTAATGAAGTCCTGGCTCCCTATGGTCCCTTCGTCTCACTTCAACCTCCAAATATCTGCTATCTTGTGTTTCGTAAAATATGAATAAACAATCTTTTAAACAATCACCAGTTCGTCGATCTTTAATATTAATGGGGGGAACGAGTAGTGTACGAAAAAGCATAGATGTTCTCAAGAATCCAGTCCTTTAAAATTCGAAAACACTGTCATCTACCCTTGTAATAACCAACTGAACCTAAAACATTATTCACAACAATATCCTGTATAGGCATTCATTAATATTCAAAATAAATAATACAATAAACAAAATATAAATATTCAAAATACTTTTATTCACGAACAAACACAAGAAATTGATTAATTTGTTCTTTGCATTTCAATTTGCTGATTTCTATATCATTGTTACTTTCTTAGTATCTTCTTCTCTTACCAATTTCATAGAAACAGAAACCGTAGAGTAAATAATATAAAAGATAATTTAATTATATTTGAATTCTGTGTTATTGAAAACGGAAGCCGACCATACCAAAACTGTCCCTAGAAATTGGTAGCTGCTGCAAAAGACACGCCTCTCTGTGGATGGCCCCTTTCATTTGTTAGTACCAACCCTGACCTTAACCCCGCCCCTTTCTAAGCTCCGCCTTTTCTGCCTACCTCAAATCCAACCGTTGTACTCCTGTTGGTAAGGAATTCCTTGGCAAGTCCCGAAATCATTCGAGCCAGTGAAGATGAAGGATTCTCTAATTCAGCCGATTCTAAGAATATTAATAGTGTAAAATTATTAACAATAATATTATTATTAGCTTAAAAACCGACTTTTCTGCGGTTCAGTAGGGGATGTCGCGGTTGTGTGATGACAATATTCTGTACTTCTACCGACTTTTCTGGAGCCGCAAATACAGTAACCCTGTTCTGAAAATAATTTGTCAGCCTGGTTCGATCCCTGTTGCGTGCACATATTTTGCAAAATCGTAGCAAACCTATTTCTTCTTAACGTTGAGCAGTTGTGCATCATAGGCGCTTTGCGATTTCTCCCATTCTTCAGTTGAACATTTTTGTAGAGCTTCGCCAATGCCGACACCAAGGTTCTGAAGGGAAAGTATGAAACATACAGTAACCCAGATGAATAAAACTAAATTTATTCTGGTCTTATTTAAATATATCTATAATCTATAACTTGAACTATAAACTAAATTGATACAAGTGATCTAGCGTTCGACCTATAATTATTCTTCTGTATTCCATCTGGTCTAGTCATTCTTACCTTAACTCTGATACTTTTCAATCCTGGCTCAGGTTCGGCATCCGATATCAAATCCTTTTCTTGTTCGTTAGGAATTGCAGCTTTTTAAGGTGTTTTTGTGGTCGCCGGAGTGAACGTAGCCGCCGTTTTCATCGACTAAAAAGAAACATAGCAATTCAATTTATGAATTACAAAAGTAACCCAAGTAAAGGCACGGTACACTCAAAATGTTATTGTTAATTTTATAGTTTTATATTATTCAGACTGAAAAGTTATCAAAAATGATATAAATATCAACAAAATTGAAATAAAACGAAAGATTTTAGACCATGTTGAGTTTTCGGTATATCTGCTATGCCTAACTTGGGTTACTGTAGTCGAATTTATAATAAAAGTACTGAAACACCTAATTCTATAAGGAATATTGTAATTATTCCGCGAGGACTTATGTTTTGAGCCATAAACATGGTAGAAATGCTTTTAGTTTTTCGAATTTGTTCGCAGCTCACGAGTTCTAAATTTATGCAAACGGCGCAGGGCAGGCCAGGATTCCGCCCCTAGGTTGACCTACATACAGGGTGGCGGAAATTTCAACCAGCCATAACTCGGCTCAAAATGTTCGTAAAAAAACGGTCTTCCTATTTTCATCTCAGTATTAATATCTCTATTGAATAAGACATTAAAATTAAGAAACTATTTCGGAGTGTACCGTGCCCTTAATCAAATAAAAATAAAAATTGAAAGAAACTAACCGAAACTGATTTGGCAGTTTTTGGAGTTGTTGGTATCTCAGTAGCAGACATTTGTCTTCCATTTATAGAATAGTATAATCTTTTACTTTTATTAGCTAAATGGATTCTTTAAAATAATATATGCTAGTATATTCTAATAGTTCTTGTTAATCATGAATATCTCGTATATTGCAAACCTTCTTATTAGGTATATCCCAAAAGACCTCATTACACTGTGCTCTCTCTTCTAGAGCGGTTGAATTCTGCACATATGAACAATAATCTGGTTCGTTTTAATAAATTAATAATATTTTTTTGTTAATACTTTATTGTTATAGTCGGTGGACTAATCGCTTGCAATGGGTTACGGTACGAACTGCAAATTTATTAGGTCTTATTAGAGTGCTTGGAGCAAATTTAGAGCAAATATATGGTCCAATATTATTTTATTAGACCTTTATTTGCAAGCGATTAGTCGGCGAACTATATATAAATTAGTCTATTTATAGAAAGTCGTTCAACCTGTGGTTGTGATTTATCGAAATACGGATCCTTCTAGCCACCTCAGTTCTAATGAAAGCAGTCACAGTCTCAATTTAGTAACTGAAGTATCCGAAGTGGTAGGTAATGGACATTGTATACATTCTATTTAATATTTTTATTTATTCGGTCTAATATAATTATATATTTAAAAGTAATTAAATATTATAGGAGAATGCTGCTATTACTACTAAGGAAATAGACAATATTCGTGAATTCGAACTAGATTCCTTGATTGAAAGAATGAATTTGCCTAATTGTTTCAAAACAGAAGCTGGTTCAGATGAAAACACCGTGACTTCTGGCGCTAAACTTGTTGGTTTTGACAAAAAGTTTTAACAGAAAATCTCAGACTGGTAGAAGAACCTATTTATATTATTTTATATTTCCTTATATTATATTTATATATATTTCTATTTTACAGTCTAATTCCGACTACGCCTATTTCGATTCAAATGCAAATCAATATCGTTTCCTGTTCACAGAAGAACCTGTTAGAGATTATTCACTTGAATACAGTAACCCGTCTGCTGCCGAAGTTATCCTGGTGAGACCCGATTGACTATAAATTCTCACATTAATTCTTGCAGACAAATTCCGATTATGCTTATTTGGATGATAACTGTGAGCTCAAGCCGGAGTATAAAGTGGTAAGTTATGTTGGAGTCCGGGCTGTTCCAAGTTTACTTCCAAACTTTAATCCAATTCAGTTACATCAGTCCTATTTTCAGATTTTCAGATTTTTCAGATTCAGATATTTTCAGATTCAGAATAAAATAAAGTAAATCTTTTTTATTATAGCTAGAGTCTACTAAACATAGTACAATTGCCACTCCTTCTGATCCATGGATGCTCCGCCCACTCGCAGGATCGGCCCACCCACAGATTTATCAAAAATACACGCCATTTGGACTGGGTGGAATGGTAGGATTATTAATATTAATAATATTGATTATCTTTTGTAGCCATCTCTTTCCTATGCTGGCAGTGATACTAATACACTTATTGTTAATGATCGTATTTCCGATGATGTTTATAATAAGAATTATAACGGATTGTACATGGATATGGAAACGCCTATGGCACCTACTAACCAGGTTGGCCGAAATGAAAAACAATAAGTTTTCGAATTGCGGCCCCGGTCCGGCCCGTAAAGTTCCCACCTTGAAGGAATGCTTGACGGTCTGCGAAGATATTATAGTGCAGATAAAGGACTGTGAATGCGATTAGAGTGCAAATCCGTTTGTTTTAAAGTCAGATACCCTTAGTATCCGCGCTCTATTGCAAAACTGACCGCATACCTCTGCAAGCGACCCGTCCGTCGAATATAGCAGGCAGATGAATCCCCTTCTGATTCTTCAGATCAGACTCTAGATTTCCTTATTTGAGTCCATCTTACCTCATTTCTACACTGTTTAGACCTTGAACAAGCGTGCTCTAAACACCGATTCTCGGGCTGAACTAGCCGAATTAGTAGTGGATTTCGAGGAGAAAAAGATGGCTGGAGATGTAGATTTGAAGTTGAATGGAAGCCGTAGCAACGAGGTAATAAAACATTAATATAATTAGGTTTTTAATTAAAAAAAAGTTCTGTTTAGACTATAAACAAAGGTCTTATTGGACAGGATTCGGTCTATGATCTAGAGCAGTTACCGGCTATTGCTAGCAAGAGTGCATATGGACTGCAGGTATGAATAATATGAATAATACCTAATAAAGGTCTTATTTTAGGTTATTCGTGACTGGGGAGTGCAGTCATTGGAGGATCTCCGTGCTTTGCCTGACAATTTTGAGACTCCGGAAGAGGTTTGTACAAAATAAACAAATGATAATTTATACACGTTAACGTTTTTCCAGTTTGTACACCTTTCCGGTGTTCATGTGTAAGCTGATTGTATTTATAAAAGAAGATATCATCAACACGAGATATCCGAGATATACTTATTTTCATGATAATAAAGTAATTTTGTACCTGTCACTCGCTTTTGAATATCGAATATTTAATTACGGGAAGTAAAACAGCTAGTATCCGTAATATACCGGACGTAGGATACCGAGAGTGTGTAAACCACTACACTATTTACGAATATGATGACCATTTACAAGGATTTAACCTTATTCCTGAATACATTCAGGAAATAAATCCTTCCAAAATCCATTGTTTTTTGAGTTGCGCACAGCGGTACCATCCATTGTTAATTTTCGGAGCCCATTTCAAGACTGATTTCCTTAACCTCTATACTAGAGATGGGCATTTCGATAAATCGAGCTTTGCGAGCCCAAAGTCGCCCATCTCTAATCAATACCGTATCGTATAGACTATACGCATATTGCAATCTAGGTAATGAAAAAGATCCCTTCTTCCAAAATGTACGAATTATATGAATGATAAAAAAATATATGCAGTCGTTGATCCATCTTAAACAGTAGTAATTTACAAGGATTTAACCGTATTCTGCAGAATACATTCAGGAAATAAATCCATCCAAAATCCAATTTGAGTTGCTCACAGCGGTATTATATCCTTAACCTCTATACGATAGCATATTGCAATCTAGGAAAGAAAAAGCTCCCTTCTTCCAAAATGTACGAATTATATAAATGATACAAAAATATATGCAGCCGTTGATCCATTTTAAACAGCAGTAATTCACTAGCGAATAATATATGGTCTGCTTAGCGGGCTGCCAAGAAGTAATGGAGTGGGCAGCCGAACAGTTTTTGTCCGCTGCCAAATAAACTTGCTTCCTCGATTTTCTCAATGTTCGCCTTTTTTATTATTTTAATTGCTTCTTCTTGGTTATAATATTTCATTGGTTATTCTTTCCAGAAAATGGGAGCAAAGTCGAACGTGAAGAACGTCGACATGTCGGAAGAAATGCAGGCGGATGCCATCGAAACTGCCACCAAGGCACTGGAAAAGTAGGTTATATTAATTTGCATTTCTTTCGGAAGAAGGTCCCGTCATCGATGATTACTGGAATCGATCTGTCATGAGATCTATATATCGTGTAGTGCGGATAGATTGATGATGTAATGTAATTCTGGCCGATAATTGTGCAAACTCGTAGAATTGGAACTTTGGATGGGGATAAATGCATTTACACTCATGTTCAACTATCGTTACTTGCTCTTTCCAAGGAATAGACTATTGAACACTTCCTGTGTTTGCCTTTCATGCGTTTGTAATGCAGTTAATTTCAAAAGATGCGGTTCACCATATTCTATGACGTCGTCTTTAGCATCCTTTATGCCTCTCAATCCTTTGTATATGATAGCAGTGTGTCTTTTTTTACTGTTAAAATGCGTCCAGCCATATTCTTGCTCAAGATTTATAAATTATAGTGATCATATATAACCGTAGCTGCGTCGAATTGCTATACTTTCGTTACCTACTTTCTCAGAGTTTATTCGCTTCTAAGCATATTGCCAGCACAAAGTAATACATCTTCTTAAATTCATTACGCTGTTCAACTTATTTCTTTCCAGATATGTCGTCGAGAAGGATATAGCCGCCTTCATCAAGAAAGAATTCGACAAGAAGTACAGCCCAACTTGGCACTGCATCGTTGGAAGAAACTTTGGATCGTGAGTTTAATCATTCTCTGTTCTCAATTATCTGACTGTTTAGATATGTCACCCACGAAACGAAGCACTTCATCTACTTCTACCTCGGACAAGTGGCCATCCTGCTGTTCAAATCAGGATAATAGTGATCTCATTGTAAGTTGTATTGTTATTTTTGTATATTTGCTAATTTACTTGAAGTAAATATTTATTTTGTTCACTTGTTTATTTCACTTATTGTGGTGGTGTTTGTTTTCAGTTTCCATCTAGGGTCTTTAGTTTATCTTGATTTGCTGCTTGAGTCTGCCTCTGATACTGCGATGATGACCTTCAGTTGTTGAGCAACTTGTCGGATTCGTAGATTTCCTTTGCACGTGACCATCTTGAATTCTAGCTTGACTGTCAAGCATTGATGTTCGCAACTTCCTGTAATTCTTTTTATGAGGATGTAGTATGGTCGCCGATATTATGATCTTTGGATTTAGATATGCTGGACCCCTTCGGTATCTATTCTTACCGTGGTATTATTGCTGGATAGGGCTCGTTTTCTATTCTTACCGTGGACGATATCGTTTTTCTATTAGAACCTCACTATCTGGAAGTTTATCAAACGGTCTTAGTTCTTTAGTTTTATAATGAATAAAAGCTTTCTAGTGGGTTCCCAAACTTTTAATGAAAATCAATAGTATTTGTTATATTTTCAAACAATAGTATAGTCTGTATATCAGCCTTAACTATGCATTTATCAGTCAATAAATATGCTATGCTAAATTCCAATGGTTGGAATCTTCGAGATGTTCTCAAGATCGAGATTTTGTTTTCTAGAAATTGCAGAAAATGTCTGACGAGGAACTCGTTAGTACACGATTTATGGAGATGTTGCAACGTTTTTATGTGTTTTACCAAACTGGAGCGAGTATTTGAAATATGAATGTAAATTTGTCTAGTTTTACGAGTAAGTTAGCTCCTAAACTTATTTCTATATCTAAGATGTTTCTCACAAGACTTGTCGTTACTTTCTTCTTAGCCAACTTAGCCTTTAAAGTTGCTGTAAGTTTAGTAATACAGTTAGTTCGAAATAAAACAGAATAATTTCTGTTTCTAAGGTATCAACAGCTAGATAACCAGCGCAGTATCCTGCAGTATAATCTAGTTCTTGATACAGACTAGTAAGAGATTTACATTTATCTATTAACTTTAAAAATATATTTTATTTTTAGAATGCCCAGAATATAACTATTTCCTATACTCCGCAGCTAGATGAGAAATTTGTCTTCTTTTTTGAAGGGTAAGTTCAATAGAAATAAGCAGAGGCTTGCAAAACTGAGCCATCGTGAATATCTCACCTTTGCTCAATTAAAGTAAGCTTTATTCACCTTGCCTTTCGTCAACTGAGACTTCCCTCAGGCTATGTACCCGACTTCTTCGGGCTTCTTTAAATTTCTCAAGCCCTGGTTCTCTAACTTGAATGACCGTACACCTGGTACTCATAAAACTTCTTCTTCGACCTTCTTTCTTCCTCAGGCTATTCGACTTGCTTCTTGGCCTGACATGTTGCTTGACTTGCTTCTCTGCGTCTTGACTTGACTCAACTGTCCAAGTTTTTTGGTAACTTAAGAAACTGTAAACCTTGTCCTGTCTCATCTCATCAGCTCTTGACTTCTTCCGAAAACTCTGCGTAGCAGGGAAGCGGGCAGCCGTCCCCAGAGCCAAAAACAAACAGTAATGTTGACTCTTTTCTGAACGATCCAAACAGTTGCTTTACTCGAATTCCAGTAAGTTTCATCATTCAAAAAAAAAAACTATAGAAAACAAAATTCTTTTTAAAATAAAAAGTTAAAACTGTTTGATTGCAGTAGTGATTTCTACTTCTATTTGTTGACTTCCGGTGATGCTACTGCCGCCCGTTTATGGTTTAAGAAGGAAATGGTTTGTTTATTTAAATAATTATTATTTATTAAATATAAAAACATTCTTAGAGTTAGAACTGAGTTTTCTAAACACTACTCAGTAACCGTAAAACACATTCTAAAAGATAAAACCGCCAAATAATCTCTTTCATTAGGCATTTTGCCAACAACAGAAAGAGGTTTAACGCCTATATGGGATACGCTGCATACAAAGAAGTCCTTCTTTATAATGATTTGCGGGATACAATGTACTAGAGTTGGCCGTTCTGACCGGTTTTACATTAATCCGGTTTCGGGCTGAGACAAAAACGGGTTTTCGGGTTTCGGGTTGAGCTGCCAAACTCTGCATTGCACTACAATAAGGTTGATAAATATTTGAATTCTCTTAAATTTTAAATAAAGTTTAAAAGATTTGTAAAAATTCCCGCAGATTCTTGCAGATTACAAATACAGATAACTTCAGATTCAAACATATTCTATAAACAACATACAAAACATACAAACATGTTTAGTAGTATAGTCAGCGCCAAGAGTAATGATGTGTAAAGAATTCAACGCTCGTCTGAGCCCCTTTTGCGAGCACCGCGGTAGCATCTGCGGCTACTCTCCGTTCACCATTATACTTTGGAAGTACCCGCGTGCAATTTGCCTGCAGGTGCAGTGTTAAAAATCCAACAAACACGCAAGTGACACTCCATTATAATGGAGTGTCACTTTCTCTCGGCGTTCTATTATTTCTCTCGGCGCTGACTACATTACTTTCTCTCGGCGTTCTATTATTTCTCTCGGCGCTGACTACATTATAACCTTACTTAAGTTTCGTCTTGAATATGGTTTGGGTTCGGGTGATGATGTTTGCACTAGCGCTGATTTGGATATTCCCAGTGGAAGTTGGCTTGTAGGCCAGAATATTGCAAGTATTTTTAGAACAGATGTATCTGGAATAGATTTTTATCATGTAAGTTATGCTATTTAATTGAGGATATTGTCCGTTTTAATAACTAGACTACAAGCACCGCTTGTAATGAACGTGCCGCAATAACGGGCTCCCTAAAAGAACGAGCAATTTTTTTGAATTAAGCCTACACTTGAATAGAAAGCCCGTCACCGCGGCCCGTTAACGACAATCGGCGCTTCACGGCTCGCAAGTGTTCAATATAGTAACTGGTCCGGCAACGAAATTTAAAATATCCGTTATCTCTCGCACGATTCCTGAATCTATTTTTCATCTCATTTTTATCGTGATTATGTCATTGTAAAGAGTACAGTCCTATCTATGCGAGTGAGTTTTTTCAGACCATTCTGTTCACGCGAAAAGGAAGTACTAAATCCATGAACGAAATTTCTTGAACAAACTCAGCCGCATAGATCCGACTGTGCTCTTTTCAATAACATAATCAAAATAAAAATGGGATGAAAATAAATTTAGGAATCGTGCAACAGATTAAATGAATGGGAAATTTGCATTAATTACTGCTTCTGATGCGCTCCATTGATAACATATGGACGGATGAGATTTCTGTAGCAAAATGCTGAGCTGTGTGAAAAGAGCAGCTCTTTTTATCATTTGTCACTTTTGGCGAGCCGTGGCTTGCAGTCTAGGTATTAAAACGGACTATATATATATTCAAAAAGAACAGAATAGCGGAAAATAATGAATATATTCTGAATGAAAAGATAACTCAGCTAAGTATAAGTACCGATTTCATAAATGTTTTTATTTGTTTAGGTGAAAATCAACAACATTAATATATCTTACCCGAATTGTGGAATACACGCCTTCAGTTCTATTAAGAACATTCAATTTGCCAAGGAATTTATCCACAAACTCTTATCATGTAAGCATGTTACTTAATAAAGAATGTTTGTTAAAGAAGATAATAAGAAGAAGACAATTGTATAGCATAATAATGTATTTGTCACATTACAAAGAGATGAATATCATTTCTGTTATATTAGAATAAGATTGATGTATGATGGTGTGAGCAGTCTTATTAACAGATTATTCCGTGATTACTGGTCTTTTAACTATCTTTCAGTTATTTAAGCTGTTTTTCACAGTTACACTTTACTTCCACAAATATTTTATACTGCTCTTCAGACAAAAAACAAATTTATGGCCGGCCGATCCTCTTATTAGAAATAAGCTGGGGGGGGGG
>JAQGAV010004003.1:0-11200 GCA_034691345.1 Phasmarhabditis papillosa | reverse complement strand
CGCCAGATGCTGGCGCGGTGCTCGCAAAAGGGGCTCAGACAAGCATTGAATTCTTTACACTCCATCATTACTCTTGAGGCCGACTATAGCTAGCCTTGGTAGTTAGAGGAAACCGAATAGATATAAATTGAGCGTTTTATGGAAAAGTTTTATTAGTTTTGTTTAGCTAATTCGCTGTCCTAGAAGGTTATCTATTCAAACCTGTCTAGCTACGATTAGGTTACAAATTATTCCTAAGGATACTCTTCGGAATTGTGTATTTTTATTTTCCTCATCGCTTACCTTCAGTTTATTTCCATCCAGGTCCAGGAACTTTGCTCCGCCTACTTTATTCATTGTGAATTCTGGTACATATTTATCCAGTCCCATGGAGACTAATAACTGACATACATCATCTACTGTCCAATGTAGAACCTGTAGTCCTTGTACCTCAAGAGAAGCCCGCCAGAATTCATTTTCATCTAAAACTGTTAAGATTATTTAGAGTTATAGAACGATATGGGGGAGTATAGTCGGTAGCCAAGGCTTATGCAAGAGTATACTGTATAAACTGTAAATTTTATTAGAGCACGACCTAGCAATGGCGCACGAAAACACGGAATAGTCAATAAGGCAATGTCCAACACCACATCTAACTTATTTTTCCTTAACAATCAATTTATAATAGTGAAGCAAACTATTCTTTGCGTTTTAAATCGAGCACTCAGACCTTTAACTGGCATATAGTTTGAAAACTCGCTAATTGAAACGAGACTACTCAATCTTGAGCCGGTTAGGGATGGGCCAAGCTGATGGAAAAAGTTCCCAAAATTATGACCTGGGCCAGGCCCGACTGGTTTTGTAGTCTTATAGAAACGGAGAAACCTTTCTAACCAGGTTCGAAGATCTCTTAAATTGTGTATCGTGGATTGTCATAAGCAGAGTACTTTGATTCCAAAGGGAGGTTCGAAATGGTTTCATCCGGTCCCCCTTGCATAGAACTAGGCCCTATTTGCTCATGGCGGATACGCTTAATTTCTACTCCGGTGTCCTTATTCAACAATGCTTCTGATATGTTAACGGTAACAATCATTCCCGTTACCTAGCCACGTGGACGTTACAGACACTTTTAGATTCGATAAGGTATGGGCTTGGTGAATCAAGTACTGCTCAAGTTTAACCTTTTCCAGAGATTTCAACAAAAAAAACAATCTTTGCTTTTACTCACTGGTGACATATTTCCTCTTAATAGGGAACATTAATTTCCTGTGAATGAACTTATGAGAGAGGGCGGGGCTTGCTGGTTCTGATATTCTCGGTACAGGACTTCCACAAGAAGAAGAATACTTATCATCATCTAGACTACCTCCAGGAGTACTTGGAATAGGAAGATGTGCGGATACTTCAGCATCACGACGGAGCTAAAATGAAAGAGCTTACAATAAACACTGGCGGTTTGATCGGACCCAGGTTTGTCTTTTGAAAACTAGACCTCAAGCCATTTTCACCTAGTTTAATAGTATGTCGAAATTATTTAAACTCTTTTCAATGTTAAAGACACGGTAAACTCAAATTTTTGTTCGTATTTTTAATATTCCATGTTATTCAGCTTAAAAGTTATTCACAAATATGTAAATAACAGAAAAAATGAAGAAAAAATAAAGATTATTTATGATAGTCCGTTTTGATACTCTTGAGTTGGGTTACTGTAGCCTATTTGGAGATAAAAAAACGGACTATAGTACTAATAATATAATATATCTTACTGTAGATGTTTTAATATCAACCATACAAGCCTTATCTTCATGTGATTGTATTCCTACTGGTTTATATGCAAGACATTCATTTCTTTCTTCTAATTTATCCTTTAATTTATCTCTTAATTGTGTTAGCTCTAATTGTGTTATTGATTGTCTTCGTTGATCCATTTCATCTAGTTTAGATTCTAGCTCGTCGATACGCTCCTAAACATATTAGTAATTTATTTATCTAACATTTTTATTTACAAAAAGTTTGTTTATAGGCTTCATTGGTAGAATGTCCAGAAGCAGTTGTTTTATACAAAGAAAGTGAAAATCGGTGGGTTGGAATTCTTTTCTTCGAAACTACAGTCATTTTTAGTTAACGTCGCTGCTCCCGCAGAGCTGGTTATCCGGTCTGGCCTGCCCGGTCCTCGTCAAACTTTGGAGGCCGAGCCGGACCGGCCAGCTCTGGTTACCGCAAGGGCGAGAATTTAAGGGGCCGCCATGTCTGGCCCTTTTAAATTTTAGCTCTTTTTGTTTATTTTTATTTAAGTTAGTTAATATAAACTACAAACCTTTAATTGGGTTACAAGTGTTGCATAATGTGAATCTTTGTCTCGTAATTGTTCTACATGATTCTCTTCTCTTGTAAGTAACTCTTTTTCTCTATAATAATAAGAATAATAATAAGTTAAAGTATTTAAAGAAACTATAAAAGACCACCCACAAAGTACTTTATTTGTAATACAAAACCTCGCAAGCCTTTCAGTTAAACTATTATTTATCAGCCCTATTTAGACTACTCAACTGGCCGCGTCCGGGCTAGGCTACACAAAATGTTGGTCTTAGTCGGCCCGGTCACTTATTTGGGCGTAACCCGTTCAGCGGCACTAGGTAGTCGTGATATTATTTGACAAATATAAATATGTTTGTATGAAGGTGTCTAGTCCTTGTTTTGTAGTATTTAGTCCCAGAAAGAACAGTTTTACATATAGTCCATCTCAAGACCTATGTTTTCGAGCGCGGTATGACGAGCGGGGAGCAGTATTATAAAAAATGAATGTAAAATCGGTCGACGTGGTGCGTTTTCTCCAAAAGTACATTGATTTCATTTAACACTGCGCCCCGCTCGTCATCCCGCGCTGGAAACCTAGGTCTTGAGACAGACTATAGAAAATAGTGAAAAAATAGTAAATAATCACGGTTATTTCGCAAATAGAAGTATATTATGACAAACCTTTCTTGATAATTCCTTAATAATTGATTAGCTTGTTCATATTTCTTCTCTAATTGATCACAATGTAATTTAGTATTATCTAATACATTATGCATTTGGTCTGCTTTCTTCTGAGATAACTCCAATTCCAATTCCAAAGCAGAGATTTTAGTCTTAAATTATACAGAATTAATGATAATATACTTTAACTTTAAAATATATAAATTGTAAATACTTTAACAATACTTTGGAAATGCTTATCTTTTATGGGTAAATTCAGTTTTATAAAACACCGCCTCTCTGCTGAATCCGCTGGAAACCGGAATATTTTCTGGTAAGATCCAAGGTTTTCAATTGAAATAATTATAGAAACGCTTTTAAGTTTATTGCCTAACTATAATATTAGGGCATTTACGACATTTTCATTATTTTTGCAGAGGTCTCCGAGCAACCATACAACACTTATTTATGAGAAGAGTTCTTTATAATTTTCTGTATCAGATAAAAGCGAACTCTATTAACACCTCATATTTACTCTATCTTTTGTTATATTTATTTAATAATAATAAACTAACCCTAATTTCATGTTCATCATTACTACTAATACTTCTTCCTGTATTAATAATTTCATCTTCTATTTGACTTTCGTCTCCATCTATTCTTACTCTATCTTGCTCTAGAGATTGTCGGATTAATTGAGCTACTTCTGATTCATCCAGGTTAGGTTCACGGCCTGTAATTAAGTTTAATCATTCTTTATTTAAAACTTCATTATATTTATTGTATGTTTTATGAAAAGTAATGTTTATTTCCGCTGGATTAAAGTTATAGACATCAGTCCGAGTTCACATCTTTTGTATATCTCGCAAGAAGAGTTGCCTATCGGCCAGGAACTGGAATTTAACGGGCCGATCCCGCACGGGCCGTAATTGTTACATGTCAGTCTGGGTAGGACCGAGCAGAAAATTATTTGAAAACGGCCGGTCCTCTACCACTTAGCCTAAATATTAGAGTTGCTCAGAATTGTCGTTTACTAGAATACGGGTGAAATCTAAGTTCAAAGCCTGTTATCCATAGAGGATTGTTGAAATTTTACAGCTTATTGAAATAGTTTTAATAGATATTTATTAAAGGCATAGTTAGATTCAAAAGTAACACGGCCGTGTATGCTGCGTATTTCGTCATTTTTAACACTGCGCCTGCTGGCATTCTACGCGACAAAATATTGCAACACTCCTGCTTATTAACAAGGCTGTATTACATTTGAATCCGAATATATAATCTTTTACAGGAGTAAAAAGATTATCTTATTGGTATTTTTAGGAAAAAGCTATGTATTTAACAAACTTTTAAGGGAAAAGTGTAGCAAAATAAGCTTCTAAACTACTTAACACGACCGCATTATAATTAAAGTATACTTTTGAATTGTGTGGGTGCTTTAGCCTATTGGTTAGACCAGCGGTCTCTGTATCCGCGAAGATCTGAGGCAGTGGGTTCGACTGAAGCCCTGTCTCGAAGATATCTACTATTATTGTGTGATACGAGTGATACAGGAAATAAAATACTTTTTAAACACTTTTATATTGTTCTATAATAATTCTTTTCTTTTATAAAACTAACCAATAGTAAATATAACATTATTCTGTGTTGCTCTTAATGTTTCTGCTGCGTACAGCTGACTGACTCCAACAAGAGATCTACCGTCAACGGATACTATCTGATCACAAACATGAATACGACCATCACTGTAAAATACAAATATTGTTAGGGAAATTTTTTATAAAAAAATCGACTGATTTAGGTGAATATTTTGATGCATAGTATCCAAAAACATCATAGGGGCGGGGCCGAAAATTTGAGAAACGGGCCGGCCCGGCTGGCTTTTTTCCAGTCTTGATACAATGCAAATCTATGTTATCCTTACCGTTGCACAGCTCCTCCAGGTGTTATACTCTTTACAAATATTCCTAATTTCTCTAATCCAGAATCTGCTCCAACACCCATTCCAATAATAGAAACTCCTAGTCCTTCTGGTCCCTTATCCAACTCAACTTCGAACAAATCCATACGTTCTAGTCTGTAAAAGAGCAGATTTAAGCACTATACATTTTGCTTAAATTTTCAGAGTTTTGTATATGAACTGAAGGTGCCGTGTATTTATCCCGTAGCATAAATACCACCGCTTTGTATTAAGAAACACGGAAAATGGGAGTCTGCAAGCGTTTACTACAAGGATATAGACTATATCCTTGTAGTAGACTATATAGAACTAGCTCTCAGCTCTAATCACAGTATCCTGTGACCATAGTATGGAAACGCCCGAATGGGTTCCCGGGCAGTTTTTAGCCTGCCCGGGCAGCCAAAAACTGTCCGGGCGATTCCATAATACGGCTACTGGAGAGAGACGATGTTAGATTAACTGAATATAAACTTGAGAAAAGATTCCCAATCAACCGAGTTATTCATTTTTATATAACACAGCTGCTATTGCAATATAGTGTGATTTACTAAAATGGTTTTCTACCTTCGCTCTAGTTCATATTCAGCACAGGATGCAACAGGGTCTATGTCCTCATTTTTTCTATCGTAATCATCGGGAGAATACGCCGAGTAGACCTATAAACGGGTTACTGTAATTAGACCTATAAACGGAATACTGTAACGATCTTACTGCATAATTCTACAGGAAAACAGAAAGGGGTATAGTAATATACAGAAGTAAATGAGACCGCGTTAAAGATTTCGAAGGCACATTTCGGCAAATTTTCCCTTCAAAATTTGTTGAATACGCAAATTTGTTACAAAAATACGCAAAAGACACGGCGTCTTTACTTTTGCACAACACTATATTACACTACTTTATTATCTGTTTATAAATAGGTTCATGTTTACAAAGAAGATTCAAAAACTTGTTGAATAATCGAGTTTAGCCAGTTTGAAGTAGTTTAAATAAGATAACAAGTGCCTCCACCTCCCATTAATAAAACTATTAAAACATATATTATTGTTAGTTGGTGGTATAGTCGGATTCGAGAGTAATAACGCCGTGCAATATGCGCAGTCCCCTCATTGTTAACAGAGCATTTGCTGGCTTTTTCCACACCGATATTACTCTACAATACTACTATATAATCGTTTATTTTGTATTTTTGTTAATATTGTGTTTTTGACTTGGACATCTAGATAAAACAAACGTACAGGTATAGGTGCTGTGCTAAATGACACCTTTCTGCTATCTTCTGTATTTCTTTCAGGGCTCAAACCACGACGAGTTTCCATAACACCGCTGAAATATATATAATTAGGATATATTATATTATTTAGACTCAATTGGTTCAGGGATGTGCAAGGACGGCTCATGATTTAAAAAGTAGTCACCGGGCCCAAATACTTTTATACTTAATATGTAGGTCGGGCCCGAGCCCATTGGCAGTATTCCAAAACCCAATACTCTAGGTATTAGGACCATTTAAAAGTCAAACTGTATTAGGGCAATTACGGTTTTGCAGGTCTGGGGCAGGGCGGAGAAAAGGCCGTTTCTCGAATTTTCGGCCCTGCCCCGGCCCGGCCGGCCCGTAAATTCGCAGCCCTGGTCTGGGGGAATCCAACAGATTCTTAAATTCTATCACATAGTTTCATAATCTACCTCCACACAACGGGAGCAATAGTGGATAATCTTCGGTTTCACCTCCAGGCGTTCTAACCGTCCCTGTGGGCCAAGAATAACTATAGACCAGCTGGAGAACACTCCTGTCTTCCATATTCTTTATAATCTTTACATACCGTTCTTCTGTATTCCTCATATATCTTTCTGGTATGTATTCAGATGCATCTTCATCTCGTCTTGTTTTAACTACAGCATATGTTGTATGTTTCATTGTATCTTGTCCCTCTATTTCTGGCTCATCTTCACCAAATCTAAATAATATTAATATTTATACGCGGTGGTATACATAGGCTTCCGCAATTGCGTATTTGTCCTTTTCTGGATATGATACAAAATAAACTCTTACAATAATATTCTTCTGACAATAAACAAAAATTGTGCATCGAACCATATAAGGGAAGTATAATTTTGGCACAGAACGAATAAATTTTAAACCTTAAACAACACCGCTCAGTGAATTATTTCGTTTGTTATGAACTATATAAATATATTTTAATTCATTTTTGTTATTTCAAATTTTCAGCATTCCTAGACATGCTATATTTTAGCAGAGATATAAATATACTGATAAATGTAAGTTTCATTTCGCGGTCTTTCTTGACCGATAGAGGACAGGGCCGGCAGCCGTCGGCAGTATTTGCCATCAGCAGTGGACCCTGCTGACGATAACATACCGTATAAATCGATTGTTTATTGTTGTAGTCTACCTCAAGACACAGGTTTCCAGCCGGTATGACGAGCGGGGCGCTGTGTTACAAAAAATGAATGTAAAATCGGTCGACATGTTGCGGTTTCTCCAAAAGTACATTCATTTTTTATAAGACTCGCGATGCCGCGCTGAATACCTAGGTCTTGAGATAGACTATATTTAAGGATAAAATATAAGTATTAAAATAGCGTACAAAGGAAAGAAGCAAACAAAATAAAGCATAAGGTTAGAATAGCGAAATAAGAAAAATAAAGGACTACTGGTATAGTTGTTTGGTAACTTTTATACAGTATGTATCACGAGCTAAAGTTTCCAGCGCGGTATACTGGAGAATAGCGGTGAAATATATATATATGAATGTTTCTTACGAACTTTTCCCTTAAAAGTTTATATATTTATATTTAACACCGTCAAAGTTTGTATATTTTATAACACCGCTTACATATTATAACTACTATACCAATAGTCCTATAATCTATCATAATCTATCTGAAACAAACCTTCTTTTATAAAATGACGGATCCCTCCAATAAGGCTCGTAGCTTCTGCTCGGTGCCCCGTATCCTGCCTGTGCCTCTCTCGGTACTTGTGGAGGCTGACTGATTGGCAACCCAGTATGGTTCTGACTGTAGGCAGATGGCTGGTACTGACTGCTTGGCAGGCCTGCTGGCGTCGTCTGGTAACTGTTTGGCTGCCCTCGAACAAATCTGCAACGGCCACATGCATAACGTGCACTCAAAGAAACGTATAAACATGCTGGGAAAATCGGGAAACCCAGAAATTTAATAGTTTTGAACGAATTTTAGTTCTATATAGGAATTTTCTTTATATACGATTAACAATAGGTTTAAGATATTTGAGATAAATCCTAGTTTATTATAATATAGTTTATTAAACAAAGAACGTGATAGTGGTTGAAGTCTGAGCTACGGTAGCGAGCGCAGTATCGTTAAGAGAGGCGGTGTTGTATATAGATAAATGGAAACTACTCCGATTGGAAACCTTTTATTCAGAATTATATTCATTTATGTTTAACACCGCTGATCTGCATGATGCTACGCTCAAAACCTAGCTATTTAAACGAATGGAAGATCGGTTAACTTTTCAGAATCTAATTTATATCTTAAAATACAACAGATACTTCATAAACAGATAAGAAATATAGTATTAGTTTGTAAAATATAAATATATTCATCGTTTTAATATTCCTTTGGGACCTAGAAATCAACAATACTTTCTTTTTTACCCTTGACAAACGACATTTTTTATTTTTTATTTGTTTATTTTGCATTTCAAACATGCTAAACAATCCTAATACTCGATCGAAGATTTATATATTTTTTGGATATTTAGGTATGAGAAAATATATTTCACCAAACCATTCAGCGGTCCCAATATTTGGGTAAAAGCAATCAAAATTTAGATTTGAACGAACTTTATGGTAATGGACTAACGAAAAGATAGTCTATGGCAAAAAATAACATCTAGAAATTAGTAATAGACACTAAAAGTTAATAAAAAGCTTTCTTTACGCCTATAATTATTGGTTTCTTGCTTGTTCTCGATTCCTTAGGGATTTCCCTATCAAGAATACTACATCAAATAAACAACATTAGTAAAATAGAAGAGACCACCCAGCAATATAAAATAACAAAAGTAAAAGACCTTTTTATATTGTAAAGATAGTTTAGAAATTAGTATATCAAGTAGTTGTAACGTTATATTACTGCATATTTAGTGTATTCCTTATGTATAGTCTGTTTCAAGAGCTACGGTTTATATTAGTAGTCAGTGAAGCAGCGATGTTAAAAAAGTTAATGGAAGGTAAGTAAATTGATTTTAATTTAGCACCGCCGCTCTCCAGAATACTGCGGTATAAACGGTGTCTACTGATATAAACTATATAGTCTAATTAAACTATATAGTCTAATTAAACTAATAAACAATAATTTAAAGCAAAACATCAGTAGGCCAGAATCATTAAACTAATTACAACTAACTGTTTTCAGAAATATATTTAACGAACAAGCACTTTTGATTAGAAATTTCGAAATTTGCCTCGGTTATCCAGGAACATTGCTTGCTTAGGGAGAGTATTGGCCTTACTATTCGAGTTAAGGCATATTTCACAGATTGCGAAATAACTTTTTTACTAGCTCCGCCCCTTTAGTCAATCAATATTAATCAATATTCACTAAGCCCCGCCCACCTTGATTGGTCTGCCGTAGACGGCTGCTGTTGTACTGTTTTTGTATTCATTCGATCGAGGTCCGAGGCCAGTTCCAGAAAGTTTTGGGCCACCTGGAAATATAAAATAATAAAATATATATTATTTAATTATAAAACAATCTTTAATTGGAAGGGCTAGCTGAAGCTTAATTATTTGTTAGAAATAGCTGATTTTGAAAGGTTTCAAGTTATTATTTACAATTCGGTGATTTCACAATAACTAGTATACATTCGAATACTGCGCTTTAGTAATATGTCTCGGCATAGATGTCAACAGGCCAGCCCAGTCCCAAATGCGGTCTAAAATTTAGTAAAAATGATGAATCTAACAAATAGACATTTCTTCTATGATGATGGCCCACAACATCTTTTTTAGCTTGATCGAAAATATCAATTTCTAATAAAGTTATGAGCAATTATTTGGAAATTGCGGGCCGTCCCGTAACAAGTTGTGTCTCGGAACGAATGATGATCATTCCAAATCCTAACCCATTATTAATGCCGCAGTGTTATATAATATTGTAGTTTATTATGACATCACCGCAGCCGGTGAATGAACAACTTTGGATAATATTAATAAAATAACACAGAATCTTCTTTAAAATACAATAATTAGGCTAGAATTACCCTGTTTAGGCGGTAATTTGAGCATATAAAAACAACGAAAATACTCATCTGAGCACTTTGGGTGTTGAATTTCACCTATTAGAGAATAAACGGAAATTACATTAATAAAAATAGAAAAAGAGTTTTAGAAAATAGACTTTCTTATATAGTAAAAAGCTACAGCTTCTAACGCTGTCTCCAGTGGCCGTAGCATAGAAACGCCCGGTTGGGTGCCCGGGCAGTTGAGAATTGTTGCCCGGGCAGGATAAATACTGCCCGGGCGTTTCTATGCTGCGGCCACTGGAGAGAGGGGGTGTTATATGAAATGAATGTACATTCGGAGAAGGCTCAGAAGGCTAACAATCCACCCATTTTCCATTAATTTATATTTAACACCACTGCTCCCTCAGGATACCGCGCTGGTATATGTAGCTCTTGACACAGACTATATAGTACCTTGAAATTGATTCGTAAGACAATAAATATGGACACGTTACTTGTCAAACAACAAACATTTGTAAAAATAAAATCCCGCCTAGCTTCGACTTTACTATTTCGTGTTTTAAAACCGGTCACAAGTTAAATTTAACAAAAATGCCCAAATCCTTTACTAAAAACATAAAATCGGCTCATCTAAAGTGCGTTTCCATGTCAAATCCACTAGGCGGGGTCAATTTCAACTGGCAAGTTCTCTGCGTACCCGCCATTTACATGCTATTCGCACGGCTCCGGCTACTGCCAGGCACTACATTTAATAATAACGACAATGGACTGCGAAATTCCGCAAGCTAAAATGGCGCCTCAACTGGCGAGAAACATTAAAATATTTAAGCTAAAATGGCGCCTCAACTGGCGAGAAACATTAAAATATTTTGCAAAACATCTGGGCCGAGCCGGGGATCGATTCCGGGACCTCTCGCACCCTAAGCGAGAATCATACCACTAGACCACCCGGCCACGATATCATAAGCCTAAGAATTTTTATAGGAGACTGACTTGTCTCGGCAAACCGCTTTGATAAAAATATAATCCATATTTCTTATTTTCTTTTC
>JAQGAV010004002.1:0-11204 GCA_034691345.1 Phasmarhabditis papillosa | reverse complement strand
GGATGAATCGTTTGCAGAGGTGTACTGTAGAATTTAGAAGGAGCGCGGAAATCGAAAGAAAATGTACAAGCAACCGACATAATTGTGCTCTCGCCTTATAATAAATTGACCTTTAAACTACATGAGATTTGTCCGTGGACTATATATAATACGGACTGTAAATTTTATTAGAGCGCGGCCGCGCGAATACGCGGACTAGTCAATGATGCAATGTAAAACACCAAATCTAACTTAGTTTTGGAAAGAATTAGTTTGTATTAGTGAATAGAACTATTTTGCGCGTTTTAATTGAGCAGTCAGACCTTTAACTTGCATATCGTTAGTCCGCCTACTATAATTCAAATGAGAATATAGCTGCCTACGAAAACGCGTGGAGCGGTGTTATAGTCTTTTCGATATTATAAAGTTAAAAACGGAGCTGTCGAACACTTTTCACCAGTGTTATTGTGCTCGTGTGAGGTCCGTCAGTCCTTTAATTCACCCCCATTAACTGCTGTCTAATTACGATCAGTAGAGACGAAGATAAGGAAAATGTTATAATAACAAAAGGTTAATGACATCAAAATACAGAAAGCAAGCATTTAAATTAATATTAATAGATACAGAAGCAATTATGAAGAGACTACGCAATTGTAAATGGCCCGGTCCGCTTAGCAGACTTGTTTCGAATATTATCTAAAAACTAAATGTTATATAGGAATAGCATATAGAATATTAGTAGCTCTTGAAATAACTAGGTCTTTGTAACTATTCTCAACAACATAATTTAAATGTTGTAGTCCAAATAAAAACTAAATACAACTTTATCCTACTCTCTTGTAAAATAAGTTGTTTTTAATAGGCACGGTATGCTGGCTGAGCACTGATTCTCATTCTCTTATCTAGACTATTTTATTGCTACCGTTAAGGCAAATTAGAAAAAACGGCCTTATTGATAATAAAAGGTAAGGAAAGGCAAAAGTTGTTAAAAGAAATATAAAAACATAATCTTGTTAAACAAGGGAACGTGTAACTTACAGTAGTTAGTCCGTTACGAGAGCTAGTTTTACCGCACAGTATCTTACGGAATAGCGATGTTGCATAGAAATGAATGCACTTTTCAAGAAAAGGCTCGAAACCCCCCGGAATTGCTTCAGTTTTATATAACATCGCTGTTCGCCAGAATGCTGTGCTGGAAGCCTAACCTTACAAGTAATAAGGAATATCTAGTTCGAGCTGTTTATTGTGAAACAATTATCGGGTATATTAGCTGGCTTTGATTAAATTTGAACATCCAAGCTGAATATAAAGTTGTAATATCCCATTTTAAACCTTAGCTAGACAGATACTGGAATAACATATAGAATATTAGTAGCTCTTAAAATAACAAACTATAAACTAACTTGTGAACTAGGTTGCAAAAGCATTCTGGTTAATTTTGGTATGGATTAATACTAGCCAAGAGTAAGCGTTACTTATTATTGTTTCTAACCAGATTAATTTTGCTTTTCGAGCTAAGCGAATTGTTTATTTTGGAATATATTTTGTACGAGCGTACTATAAAGGCAGTATTCCCCCTATAACAAGACGATCTTTTTAGACCAAATGGAAACCCAATATCAAACGGAAATTAAAAGAATTGTCATGCAATACGTCGTCTACACAAACAAATATCAAAGAAGATTTCAGTCTTAAATTAGAGAGAGCAAGGGGGCGGGACTAGGGGGTGTTGAGATTGCTTACTACTTGGGTGGTCCGGACTGGATCCGAATTTTGAAATGCCAATGTCGGACAGGAGATTCTTCAATAATGTGGAATATTCAACGTCGGGACTCATACTTAATTTTGTTGAATTTTGGAACTTTAGTTTCGGTTACTGTAGACAGTTTACACACAAATTTGCTGAAACCCTTATTCAACTTGATGGTTGCCATCAGTTATTAGAGGTTTTCTCTTATAAAAGTAGTTCATTTTGTTCGATTTTGCCGATGGCCGAAGTTTATGAATGCGGAGTCCCTGCCCTCATTTTTGAAGCTACCGCGTGAGAGCCCGAATCCCCCGCCCACCTAAACGCAGGGTGCCAGTAACCATAACTTTGCTTCGATGGACTCTTCATAAGTTGAGGTGTTTCAAGGACTGTAAGTAAGCTGAACCAGTGGTAGGAATTACCTATGCGGGGCAAGGGGGCGAGGTTGGGACCGTTCGGAAAGGGCCGGCCCGTTTGCACCGCTAAATTGAACACTGTTTTTACAAAAGGTCACAAAATATATAATATAAGAGATTTTCGGACTATGTTGGAAGAACAACAACCAACTCGAATGCAATTAGGTGTATTTTCGTTTGCTAAATGACAAAACAACGAGATTTAACGAGATAAAAGAATGAAAAAGGCAAAATAATATAGACCACATAAGGAGAATATAGTAGTCAAAGATAATAGAGATTATTTACGTTTCGTAAGAAGTATGTTTTAATAATTTCTAAATTAAAAATCAACATTTCGTAGCAGAGCTTATCAAAACACAGCGAGCCCTAAGTTTAGGTATTGGGAAAAAAACTAGCAAAAAGTCTAGTGAAATGTAGTAAAAGAGTTCATTTTAACCAACATTTCCGCTTCGAATTCAAAGAAAACAAATAAATAATTGTTCTTCTTAGTAGGCGAATGAACAATACAATGAACAAAGAGACAAAGAGGCAGTTGACTTTTAGGATTAGAAGTCATAGAGCAAAGCTTAAATCCCTAGCTTAAAGTAAAGGAACCATTCTGCTAATCATCCTACAGTAATACTTTTAGAATAAGCCGAAAACATCATCAGTTATCGAAGATGATGGAGAAGTTCCTGTTTTTGAGGAAGATTAACGCGTTTTGGCTGAAAAGAAGGCAACGTTTTGAGTTGTAACTGGCCAGTTGGATAACACTCAATTTGTAAAAGTAGTCGTCTTCTTTCTTTAAGAGTTTTTGTTTTTGTTGTTTTCTACAAAGGTGGTCCCCGGGGAAAGAGCGGCTACCCCTAACAGCTAAAACTTATCAAAATTGCAGGAAAATCAAGATTGAAAAAGATTTTTCTTAAATGGAAAAGAGAGAAAATTGGGAATAAAATAAAAAGTCATTAAATATATTTGTAACCATCAGCCTCAATTATAATAGGAAACTATAAACAGTTAATATATATGAATAGCAAACTACCTGAGTTTTGGGGGTTTTGGCGGCACCACAGATGTATAGTCGACGGATGAATCGTTTGCAAGGGTGTACGGCAGAATTTAGAAGGAGCGCGGAAATCGAAAGAAAATGTACAAGCAACCGATATAATTGTGCGCTCGCCTAATAATAAATATACCTTTAAACTACATGATATTTGTCCGCAGACTAGACTGTTGGTGAGCTTTAAAGCTAATCACACAATAACACTATTATCTAGCACAGATCGCCAACGGAGACAGTGGTGTTACAGGACCGAGCTCTAATTTTAAAGTTACAATTTATTTTTCTCTGGAAAGCTTTAACCGAATCATTCGAAAAAACTCAGTTGCACAGATCTATTGCCTTTCCAATGATACATAAATTAACATGAATTGCCTCACAAAATAAGCCAGGTTATGAGCTTCAAGATTTCACCATTTGAATTTGCTCTGTCCCGTTTCCATAGGACGCAGCGAGCCGTGCTAGATAATGATATTTTCAAAACCTGCATCGCGTAGGCGGTGTTGCAAAACATTGTTCTCACAAAGATTCTGATTTTCCCAATTGTAGAATTGTTTGAAGGCAACTTTTTGTAATATCGAGTAAGGGCCGCGCGATGCATTATGGGTTTTGAAACAAGTTATATAATTTTTGGCTTAAAATGAATGTATAATAAATGATAAAAAATTTAGTGTTCCTAGTTGAGTCTAACAATAATATCCGTTATAACACGAATTCGCAATTGTCCACTGTTATCCTTTCCATTTTGCTATCGCAAAGGCCAGTATAAGTAGCTACAATTAGTCTATTACAGGAACAGGAAGACTAGAGACTAAAGTATCACTGAGGATAGAAAATAATATATAGTCTTTTGCAGAAGGCGGTCGCGATATCACAGACAAAGGCGGAGTTAGATGAAAATGAAGTACTTTAGATGGTAAAGCACCGAATTCAGCCAAGTCCGATATAAACTATTTACAATAAGATCATATACTAGATAGGAGGTATTAATTATTAATAATATTAAATTATACTCTTACAAAGGTTGTTTCTCTTGCACTTTGTGACATTTTCTCTTAAAAAGTTGGCGCTGCGGCATTTCGAACGAGTCGTCGAACATATGGTTTGCATGAAACATTACAAAGAAATAAAATAGACCGACAATAAAAGAACCGAATATTATTAAAAGAAAAATGGAAACGGGAAAGATTTATACAAAAAATCTTGTTGAACATCTAAACTATATATAGTCTGTATCAAGGCTACAAGCGCGGTATCACGGAGAGGAGTGGAGTTTGATAAAAAATGAATGTACTTTTGAAGAGTCTAGCTTCCATTCAATTGTATATAACACCGCTGAACCTCAAGAAACGGTGCTATAAATATGATGTATGCTTTTACTTCTAGAAAATGTAGCCTCTACCTTACTAAGTTTTCTATATTATTTTAGGAATCCTTGTGCAAAATCAAGTTCAAAAGCTCATTTCTATTGAAAATTTCGCACGAAAAGAGTGTTTCTTGCTTGTGACGTTCAAGAAAAAGCATGACTTTCATTAGAACTCAGTGAAACGAACAAATTCTGTAGGTTTTTATGGAAACGTTTAATGAGTCTAAACTATCTAAACCCTAGAATATTAAGAAGTTGTTAAACAACATAAACATTATATTATTTCTGATTTAAATGCCTTTCGGCAAAGCTTAATACTGTTATAATCAAAGTGATGTGTACTTCTATGAATCACCCACTATCGGATAATATAAAACATTACTAAGTAACAGATCGGTTAAATCCTATAATCTTCGTTGGTGGTATTTTTCTATCTTTTGGGTCAACGGGAGCAGGGGGCTGTGGCTCTATAGATTCACATAAAATGTTAGTGGTTCGATGAAATCAGCAATTAAACTGAGAAAACAGCAGATCCAACTGGAAAATAGATCAGATAGGGTATAAAAGAAGAAGTTATAGTCTTATTTAGACAGAGGTAGGGGGGGGGACTATAGTCTACAAACACAATGGAGCTGTCTTGTGAAGGGGGCCCGTTTTCAGATTTACGGCCCTGGTATTCTGCTCTTTTGTGAGGAGAACTTATAGAAGATTTCTCCGAGAACCCTAGCCTCAGGGAAACGATAGCAATCCAATAAGAACTTGTAGATATACCATAAAAAGACATGAATTTAGCAATAAAACTAAATTAAATTATTTTTTAGGGTTAGCGCGGTTATGGGGCTAGTTTAAGGGAAAGTACCCCTGTACTTGGTCCAAATCGTTAGATTAAGGATTTGTTTATTGACATATACGAGCTATAGTCAAGTTTAAGTAGTTTTCTCATTTTAACAAACTTAACAACAAGATTTAGCTATTTTATGAGAGATATCATACTTCACTATATATAAATTATTGATTTGTAGAAAAACATTATAAACTAAACTCCATCAACTATAATAAACGTCTGAATTAGCGATCTAAACATCCTCAATGTCCTTGATTGTTCTTGTTTCTCATAGAATTTATAAGAAATGTGCCCTTTATAATTAATTAGCTAACCATATTGATTGCACATATTGAGGGAAACTGATGGCAAAAGTTGTCTTTCATTTATAATAATACAATTCGGAAAAGTCTTCAGTTGGGATTGTTTTGAAGATACTTGCAAACTTTTCAGTTCAACATAGTTCTTTTTAGTGAGTGTTCTGTTTATTGGTATTCTCCAATAGTTCAGTATAAACAATAGAAGTAGTAAATGGGATAGCACAGACGGTTATATAATAATATTATTAACCAAATATAACATAATATTAAGTTTATAAGCCTAGATTAAGTTCTTAGTGTAATAAAAGTATTCTTGATTAAAGTTTTCTTTATAGAAAATGAGTGAATGAAATTCTTCGAAAAAACTCGCGGACCGTTACGTCGAGCCTTACGAATGGCATACAAAAAACAAAACGCTATAGTCGACGGAAAAATCGTTTGCAGAGGTCTACTGTAGAATTTAGAACGAGTGCCGAAATCGAAAGAAAATGTACAAGCAACTGATATAATTGTGCGCTCGCCTTATAATAAATAGACCTTTAAACTACATGAGATTTGTCTGTAGACAATGTATAACAAAAATGCAGCTTTTGTGTATAAAGATTTTCCATTTGTATTTGCTATGTTGCCTTAGTGATCTGTGTATTCGAATATGAAAGCAATAATCTACAAAATATACGGTCTATACCTTTTTATTTCTAACTTTCGGTAGGGTTCTTAAGTATGAAACTGAGGTCTGGTCCTCCTTCGACCTCCCAGTTTTCTCTGAATTCTCCCCCTTCTCTCGCCCTGTCTTTTAAAGGAAATCAATCAATAAAATTAATGTGATCACATTTCCATAGAGAGAAATGTGTTAGGCAAGAAATTGGTCGAAAAGGGCGCTGCGCAAAAACTTATCGGAAACTGCCGAACTGCCAACTTATTTACAAAATTTTCATAAAATATAAGTTTTAAATAGTATTATTATAAATATAAATCGATAATATCTAAATCAATAATGTTATTTCCATTTTAGAAGATGTCAATCTCTTGTGTGAAAAGCAATAAAATAGACCAAACAAACACTGAAACCAGACATTCTAGACCTCACCTACAAATAATAAAGATCTTAGACGATATTTAAATGGTTAAGAAAAATAACTTTATTGTTTTAAGTAGTGTGCGGTCCCAAGCTCCGCTGGATTCTCGGATGCTAGAGACTGTTTAAACTCCCATAAGTATAACAAGGACATGGAATTCAGATGGGAATGGTAGTTTTTGGGTTTGCTTCTTTGTAATATTATTCGCAGATTACTATAGGGGTGGTAAACGGCTGGCTACATCCATCAATATATCCACATTCAGGAACAATCTCTAAGCAATAACTTATGATGACACTGGTCTTCAAACGCTACTTAATAAGTTAGCAAAAAAAAAATTTGTAACACAACAAATATTTATTGATTTTAAATAATAATTATATCATAAATAACCGTATGGCAGCTGAGCAAATATTATGAAAAGACCATATAAAATAGTTTTGATTTTGTAGAAACAACTTATTTTTGATAAACATTGTAAAACCCGTCTGTATAGAACATAAATACGAATACTGAACACAAATTATGTGTGAGGTCGGCAAGATTAAATCAAACGGAACAGCAAAATTACGGAGTAGAAATTATGGTATGGGTTACTGTAACTATCTGGGAGGATAGGAAACAGCAAGCCTTGACTAGATGAAAGGAAAATGAAAAGAATATTCTTTAAGCATACAAATATAGTCTGTTTGGAAACCTAAATTGCATTGAGCCGGATTTACTCGCTTTACTCTTTTACGCAAAAATTGCATTCAAAATGGTTCCGAATTGCCAATTTTCCTATTTTTGAGAGCTAAATTTCGCAACACCGCGCCATACAGTCTAGGTTTTGAAATAGACAATAATTAGTTATTCTAATAATGGTAAGGCGATGTTATTATATGAAAAAGTGTCTAAAAATGAGCCTAGCTTAATTTTAATAACAAATAGCATTGCAGTGAGTCTAGATTATTAAACAATCTACCGTATAACAAGCTTAACATAAGCAGCAAATAAATCAATAAAGGGTGGAGCCTATATTAGGCGGAGTCTAGTCTTGATCAATATCATCAAAAGTAGCTAGCTTAAAGTCTCCGAAGTTCTTCCGGATATCCCTTGAGAGGGCTTTCATCTCTTCTATAGCCAGTCCTTCATTGTCAGATACCATTTCATACTCATTTTCATAGCCAACAGAATGAACCGATTTCCAACTGAATATTAATATTATATATATCTTATAAATCTGTTTAATGAACAGAGTTACTGAAAATCCGGCAAAAAATATCCGGGGATCCCTAACTATTCGATTTCACTTATATATTAGACTTCAGAGCTATAGTCCATAACAAAAAGAGACTGCAGTGATCTGCGTTGTTTAAAGTTTTAAAAATCGCCCGTTCAGTGGCAAAACTAAACTTCCATTATATGGCTAGAAGCGCAATTTTTTATTTGTTGTCAGAAAAATATTAGTGTACTAGTTTTATTTTGTAACATGTCTAGAAAAAGACAAATACGCAATTGCGGAAGCCGACGTATACCACCGCGCTTTGAGGTCTTTTATTTGTTATTGTTTGTTGAAAGGTTAGGAAAAGTTCAAGCAGACCGACATTTTTCTGCCCTCCTTAGCAGTATTGCTTGAATAACTATATTACATACCGTAAGGGATTCATACTGCTAGCTACACTACTGCACTGTGATTCCGTGTCCGCATCCGTACCATCGCGACGCCATTTATTGCGACGACGGCGCTCACGACTTCTGTAAAAGAGAAGCGTCAAAATATAGACTATCAATAGCTAGTACCCAAACTGTAACCATAACGTTTTCTAGAAAATACCGGATTTTTATTAGTCAGGGGTAACTAAATTATTCTTTCATGAAATTTGTCAATTCTAAAACAAGGGTCACTTCTACAAAGTTGGGCCCGAAATAACTGGCCTGTGCCGAACTATTGTAATATTTTTCACAATGGTAAACTTTAAGTTTTTTATTTAATTAACTAATTAAAATAATGTTGCTACCTTGCAAATGTAGTATTGTTAGTTTCTACATCACTAAGAGCTGCATCTGATTCCGCATTATCATACTCAGTGTGACAAGCAGATGACATGGCCCTGTGAACAGACTTAACTGAACCAAATGCTGTTGGAAAGGGACGGTATCTGTAAAAATAAGCTTAATTAATAAAATATAAAAAGAAAGTATTAAATTATTATCGAAATGTTTTATTATGTAATCTAAAGTTGTATGTTAGATAGCAATTGAATGTGTCTCACAACATGTTGTAATAGTCATTTTCGGTCTGTTAAGAAAAAGGCCCATGACTCTTACAACGAAAACCCTGATGAGCAATTTTATATGGTCCCACAACGACAACCTGCACATCTTATCACCGTTTGTACTCTTTTTGTATGAAAATTCGTGCCAGGAATTTTAATATTAGGGAATGGTTACTGTATTTTTTGGCTGAGTTTTGGCAACATATAAAGCACACTCGCTGGTTTTTACATTTCTTCTGTTCTGGTCTGACTTAGTTATTTACAATTGTGTTTCACCAACACGAACTGTATTGCAGTGAGCGGAGGTAGAAACCGAATAGCCACCGCGTCCTTTTCTCACAGGTGGCCTCGTTAAGAAAATAAGAACTACTCCGAAAGTAGAAGGTACGAGCTAAATAACCTGGCCCGTTAAATTTATTTTTAAGAAAACTAGTCAACGCTAAGTTTTAACTATTTCTAGACTAGAAACTTCTTCTTCTATTCTTATTAATAACTACTTTTGTTGTATTATATTTAACCTACTCTAGAGGTCTAACATCGCTAAAGTCTCCATATGCATTTAGCTCCTGTAACATCCTGTCCACCCTTGTAGCGGCAGCTTCTAATCTCTCATGGGGGTCGGCAAGCGAATCAACATCCATTGAAGAAGCCTAGAAGATTGACTTCCTAAGGAATCAAGAAAACATTAGCAGTACGGAAGTTGTACCTGGAGCACGGTTTGAACGTAGCTACTATATAGCCAGGGTTGCGAATTTTACTGGTCGAATTTTATAAAATTGGCCTGAACCGCACCGGTCCGGTCCAGCCTATTTCCGCCCCTGCGCTAACTACGAGGCTTACTCGGCTTAAATTTAGACATAAAGTATAGTTAATAAATGTTTTTATCTTTATCGTTGATATTTATACCTTTTTCAGCCATCCGAATGGGTTCTTTAGTGAAGTCTTAGAGGCAGCTCGCCATCTGTTTCGACCTTAAATAACAGTGTTTATTTAAGAATTGGTATATTTTCCAACTTTAGGAACGAACACACTTTTTATCTTTATTATTTTTTAATCTGTATAACATTATTTTAGTAATTAACGGATTTCTATAGTATTGACAATAACAATACTGTATTGTTCACGAGTAATAAAGGAGTGCTACTTGCTTATTTATAGGATTTTAACACTGCAGTCATGCGTGTACTTCGCAACTGCAATTTTTTAAATGATAGCGGTGCGACGAGCTGGCACGGTGCTCCCAGAACCCGAATTATTCACAATCCATTATTACTCTCGGCTTTGACTATATAACTATATTTTTTATAATAATAATAATAATAATAATAATACTTACTATAATTGCTAGTTCTACTGGCTGCCCTACTGGGTTCGTGTTCTGACCAATCAGAGTATTGTACTGCCTGTTCCGCCTTGTAATAGTCATTCATGCGTACCGGCTCCCTGAAACAATTTAGATTTAAAAATTAAAGTTATAATCGGCGGACAAACGATATGCAAGTTAAAGGTCGGAGTGCTCAATAACAAGGAGCTAAAATAGTTATATTCACTAATATAAATTAATTGTGTCAGAATAGATAAGTTAGATGTAGTGTTGTACATTGCATTATTCCATAGTTCGCGTGTTCGCGCGCAATCGGGGGGTTAAATTATAATTTCCTTAGGGCTATTTGCTTTATATTTAATACCTATAAGGATCATATCCATGATCTTCTCTATAGTTGTTTCTATATGGTAGAAGGGGTCCTCTTGCTCCTTTTGTTGAAGATGTTATAGAAGTATTCATTAGAGCTGACTCCGGGGTTATCCATTCTGAAATATAAAAATAACTTAAAATGCTAAAGATGAGGTTAAAAACTTCAGGCAATTCAAAAAATTCTCATAGGTATAAACAAAAATTGTTAAACTTGAAAACTGATATAGTCGAATTCAAGAGGAATAACGCGGTTTGCGTATATTTTCGTTTTTCCAAAACTTTCAGAGCCATTTTCGAAGATTTCAGTTTCTAACACTCCGTTATTACTTTTGATTTCGACTATAACAAAATTGGAACTTGATATTTCTCAAAAACTTATAAAACAAATTGAATAAGTACTCCAGTGGTCGTATTCACCAACGCTCCCGCCGCGGGAGCGGGAGCTTTCATTCCCGGTGGGAGGAAAAACTGCTCCCGA
>JAQGAV010004001.1:0-11204 GCA_034691345.1 Phasmarhabditis papillosa | reverse complement strand
CAAGCTGTTCAAGATTTGATTGATGCTCTAGCCACTGGTGGTCTAGACATGGTGCTAGGCCCCTCAAAGCGTCCAACTGCAGAAGCTCGGAAGCTCATTAACAAGAAATTAGGTATGAATAGAGTTAAATAATGTATTAAAAGAGGGTCGGTATCAGTAATTAGCCAGAGTTTACTGACAGGATTAGCAAAATGATACGAACATGTTTAGAAAAGTTTGTTTATTTATTTTACGAAACACGTGATCACAGATGTTTGGAGAAAAAAAGTTAGACGAGGGAAGCATAGGAAGCGGGACTTCATAGGACAGAACCCAGGGAGTGGAGGCGGCGAATCAGAACAAATTTGCAAGAATTCTTTCTTTGGGGGATTCCAACCATCGACCTCTACCTTATGAGGCGATGTTTCTAACCACTAGGCCATCAAATTATTGATAATTTAAAAAAATCAGCTATATTATCAGTTGCTTTGAAAACTAATTTACCGACAATCGATACAAAATGATTTAGGCGAACTTGGACTTGGAAGACCATTCCCGAAGAAAGAGGGTAAGTACAAGCAATGTTCTATTAAAATAACTAAAATAATGTTTACAATAATAACTTGGGTGACTGGTGTGTGTGTTATCTTAACAACTTCGTGTGAAGTATATCAAACATGATCCTGTTACTTCTTTTTATACATTAAATTCTTCTTAAAGCTGTTCTAAACTAAACTAAATTTACAGTTTTAACTAACTTTCACAGATTGTACAACTGGACATTTGCTCTTTGCCGCTACCGAAATGACGGACTTAAGCCAGCGATTCGAGGCGGATGCCGTCGCTTTCAACATTCAACATTGTGCGAGACTCTGTTATGAGTCCGGTTGTCGCCGCGCCGCGTTCACTCGCTTCCCGCGACCCGTTTGTCTAATGCACTATTCTAATGAAACTAACTGTCCCAACACAAATGGAAGACCTCTGACGTCATCATGGAGTTTCGCCGGACTACAACAGGTTGTGCAATTGGAGTGTATTAAATGCGGTAAGTTGGCAGCACCGAGGATAGATTGGATGAGAACTAATATAAATAACGCTTGCTTCAGTATAATAGTACTAACTAACATGAGTCCTTGAGATCAGAGGTGCTTATCCGGCCGGCCCGGCCTGGGTTTCAAAATTTCAGGCCAGCCCGGGCCGGATAACCACCTCTACTAGAGATGTAACGGTTCTGATTAACTATAGTGTTCATATAATCCATGTAGTTTGGCACTAACGTAGAAAATAGTAACACGATAACACTACGATTTCTTAATACATTTAACAACCAACCAAATACTAACGTATCAACATTATCGATAGATACAAAAATAATACTCAGTTAAATTTAGTTATATTTGCATATAGAAAATCTTTATGTTGGAAGTCAGATAGATGCAAGCATTTTTTGTTTATATTTTGTTTGCATGAGCAAGCATGTTAATATTATAGTCTATAACAAACAAAAGACCCCAGAGCGCGGTGGTATACATGAGTTTCCGCAACTGCGTATTTGTCTTTTCTCGACATAATACAAAATAAAACTAGTACAGTAGTATTTTCTCATAACAAACAAAAACAACGCATCGAACCATATAATGGAAGTTTAATTTTGCCACAGAACCAGCGATATTTGCGACCTTAAACAACACCGCGCACTGCAGTCTTTTTTTGTTATAGACTATATTAATTACCATAATAACAGAAAATATTACAGAAACCGCAAATGGACAACGTTTCTTGAAACAGAAGGCACCAGTGGATATCACAAATGTTCAATTTAGCATTGATGACAAGAACGATGCAATTCCTAAACATGAAGGTAATTCGCAAATTATTCAGATGTAAATTTATTGATTTTCCAGGAGTTACCTCACTCTGTTCCGGAAGATTAGAGTTCCATACTATCCCTGTAGGCAGCTTACCAAAACTGAATGTAACCAATGATGTGCCTGCGAGAACACCAGCCGACTGTGCCAAGAAATGCTTTGAAACTGTGAGTTCATAAATATAAACATTTACATGAACATTTATTTATTTAAAAAAACGAACAATTTTTAAGCAAGGGTATTGCCGGGCCCGCCCTCTATGTAATATCTTCCGAGCGGTTCTGCCCCCGATAAAACAATACTTTAATAGTCGGATTCAAGAGTAATACAGCCGTGTTATTAAGCAGGAGTGTTGCAATATTTTGTCTGAGTAAGGCAGAACGAAAGCAAGTTTGCAATCTGCTGATATCGCGCGCGTAGAATGCAAGCAGGTGCAGTGTTAAAAATGACGAAATACGCAGCGTACACGGCCTTATTACGTTTGAATCTGACTATACTCTCAAAAAAAGGACTCTACCGATTTCAATATACTTTTATCTAACACCGCGGTGGCGCGCCTCCCCCTAAGACTCCGCGCTAGATACCTAGCTCTTGAGGAGGACTGTATCAACTGGCAAGGAGTCGCATACGTAAAAGAATATGATTTTCTAAGCATACTGTAGAAAAAAGTGGGAAAAGGTCCTAGCAACCAACAAACAAGCTACTATAGTCTGATTCAAGTGGAATAATTGAGTGTTACTTGCACATTTTTATTCGGTTTGCAAATATCTTATTAAGAAAACTTTCAGAGCCATTTTCGGGGAGATTCTTTTTTAACACTCCATTATTACTCTCGGATGTTGCTATATATTGTAACTGTTTTGTTGTTTTGTTTTGTGTTATTGTAATTGTTTCTTTTATTAGTTGCAATTGTGTAGATATATGGTACGAGAACATACAGACAATGTACAAAACAAACATTTTTATCTTTGGTCAGTTCGCACAAACATCTTCTAATTCCGATCACATTTTGGAGCATTTCATCTGAAATTCCCCGGAGATATAACTTTTTCCACTTTTTCTAACAAATCTGAGAACCTTTGACGTCTAATTTGGTTTTTTGATTCCCAGGGGATTTGGTTAGTCAGTTATCTAAAGATTTGTTATATCTTTTCTCTTAAACGATTGAACCTATACTCATAAAATCTAGTCTGTAGCAGTATTCTGAAGTGAATGCAGCTGCTCTTCAGGATTCTGCGCTGGAAACTTAATGTTAGCCACAGATAAGGAATCTAGTAGAATATTTTTAAATCACTTTTGTATAAAGTTTTACACCTTTCCCTTAGTTTATACTTACTATTTTTAACACACAACTATGACACTTAAAAAGTTGATAAGTTTAACAATGCATTATAATACCTAACTTTCCAAATATCTAATATGTATAAAAATACTAACAGTAGGCCAAAATACATCTTTTCATCTCTTTAATAATTTGACAAAAAATAACTCTAAAACTACTGAAGCATGTAATATTTCAAGGATGATTCACTTTTTCTCTACATCTTTCAGTTTTCTTTCTCGGTGGTAAAATAAGAACATAAAATGCATATAATGCGAGGTTGATTGTAAACGCAGTACAGATGCTATCTCGACCTAACAAGAAGAAAATCATAGCAAAGGATTTGTTGTACGATGATTGATTGCCGGGAAATTAGTTAATATAATATTACTTTTGCAATAAAGTAAAGTTTTTTAAAAGGAATATATTAGAATATTTTGAAATCACTTTTATATAACGTTTTTCACCTTTCACTTTGTTTATACTTATTATTTTTTAAGTACAAGATTGTTTTTTGTTACCATTTATTTGTACACCCAAACCAACAGACTGCTATGTTACGTTTTGAATTATTTGAGTAATACTTATTTTATAAATATATTTTTTAAGCTTTTGCTAACTCGTAAAGTTTCTTTCAAAAGTTCATACCATGTTATATCGTAGAAAATAATTAAATATTACTGAAGAACTTGTTCTTACTTTAAAAGAGGTTTCATTAAGATTATTATTGTGATAGTCGCTAGACCGAATGTTAGATGCACAATTAGTTAAAACACTGTCTAAATATCTAGAAAAAGCAATTTGTGTGCAATTTATCCGTATTTTCTCGCATAACTTTGGGCGAAAACAAATTTGCCGACCTTTCTGACTATTTTTAGCTACTTTTTTGTTTTTTGTTTTGCTTTGACGAACGAGTCTCGTATGAGAATTCGAAGAAACGAAAGGCTGCACTGATCCCAAAGAGAATGAGGTTTCCAGCGCGGTATGACGAGCGGGGTATGTACTTTTGAAGAAAACCCACCACGTCCAGCGATTTTACATTCACTTTATATAACACTGCGCCCCGCTCGTGATACCGCGCAGGAAATCTAGGTCTTGAGATAGACTATACCAAGCGCAGTAGCAGTAACTTTTTAAACTTTTTTACTGAATTCTCTATAGAACGATTCTTGGTACTCATACTCTTATTTACTCGCAATTAGGAAGCTTCAGTAGGCTATTGAGTCGCATTCCACAAAAATAAAATAACTAAAAGTTTTAAGAAATCTGTTATAAGTCCCTTAACAACTTTCATCTGAATACTTCCCTGTTAGTTTAATCATCTTTATCTGCGCGGCTCTTTTCTGTGTAATATTATCTATTTCTCTTATTCAACCTAACAATTGGCATATCTGGCTGTAACAATGCTGCCAGCCGAGTACAGCCACACTATTAATGAGGTTACAACATTTAAGTAATTTAACATTTTGCAGAACATTTACTTATATAATTTCTTAACATCTTCTCTTAATATTCATTGTAATAATTTATTTTTCTTACAAAAGTTTTCAAAAACAAACTGATTTTGTGAAAAGTCTTTGTTAGTTAGATTATGTATAGAATGTTATCTAAGAACTTTTAGAGGTTCGACTTAATTAAACTAAATGTTGCGATAAACGTTAGATTTTGACGTGTTTATGCCATTTGCAGGCAATAAACAACCTCGGGACTTTTTTTTCAAAAGTAGGACTCTTTGAGACCAAAAAAATAAACTTTTAACTAACTAGATTGATTTTTAAAATTAAACATCCTGATTGTAAAGTATCTTACAGTTGATTATATATATAAAAACCTTTGTTCCAGCGCAAATTTCCTCTCGAAACCCCCAAATTCATTAAGTAAATGCGCCAATCTCGACTTTTTTCAAAAATAGGACTCTTTGAGACCAACCAAAATAAACTTTTAACTAACTAGATTGATTTTTAAAATAATAATCCTGTTTCTAAAGTAGTTTTAATTTAATATAATAACCTATATAAAAACCTTTGTTCCAGCGCAAATTTCCCCTCGAAAGCCCCAAATTCATTAAGTAAATGCGCCAATCTCGAAGAGATTGAATGAAAATGACAGCATTTTTTGCTATATTGCAACAGAAATAGCTGCAATCTAGAAACTGAAAGGTTTCCCTCCTTCGAATTAAAATTAACATTCGGAAGGGTATTTGTTTCCAAGGCCTACAAACGTTTTTCTTAGATGCTCACATTTAACTACCTTGGTGGTCACGGAGTTACGACCCGGGCTGGTGGTTTTATGTTTTTACACTTAAAGCAAAGACAGAGCAAACAATTTGGTGGATTCTCAATCTGCGGTTTAGAATTATTGTGGAGTTTTCTTTTCATCCATTTGTTTTAACACTATTTCTATTACTGATTGGTTCAATTCCCCCCGAAGAATGAATTCTTGCATAGTTTTTCTGATTCGCCGCCTCCACTCCCTGGGTGTTGTGCTATGAAGCCCCGCTTCCTATGGTTCCCTGTCTCACCTCTTCGCTCCAAACATCTGTGATATCGTGTTTCGTAAAATAAATAAAACAAACTCTTTAAACTGAATCGCGTTGACTGCAGAACTTTGTGCAGTATTTCAGCAGCCATTCAAAGTGCATTGTTCTGTGCAGATAGTTTGGAACTGCTTTTTTCTATTGACGTTTATATAACTTCTTTTATATAGCTATGCAATTTTGCGCCGGTTCGTCTTCACAATGTTGCGGCCCGGCCATGCCGACTTTTGAATTTGCGACTCAAGCCCACTAAATGCCTAACACTGGTTATAGAGATTCATTTGAGAGCCAACTTATGCTTTGAATGTATTAAAATGCCGTGTATCATATTATAAAACAATATGGCATTGAAACTGGGCTTATTTATCCGTTCGGAAGTGTTACGAACTCTGTTGCCAGACACAAACAATCCATCTGCTGGGCGCATTTCAAGTGCTATCAGCAAATAAAACAATGTCCATTTTGCTATGAATAGGCAAAACAAACCCGTGTCCACAACTTTACACAAGGCTCATACAGGAGTAACTTCTTAGCTTTCGGAAGAATCAAACTGTTTTGGGATCAATGTAAAACCCTTGCAAATTTTGGGCTCAACTCAAATCTGTCCAGTCGCCTCTAACTTACTAACATTTTCAAAAACTTTTGTTTGTTAAAAATTACATGCGAGCTATGTTGGTCATCGGTTCATTTATTACTCTAGTCTGTTTTAAACCCAGACTGCTTCGCCCCGGGGTTACAATATTTTTCGAAAAGGTTCTGAATTGCTCAATTTACGATTTTTTCAAGGCAGCAGTTTGCAACACCGTGCATCGAGTACCAACGCTATGTAGTCTAGGTTTTAAAAGAGGTTACTACCACTACTCACTGAAACACGAGCTAGTCTTGTATTCCGTAAAACCGACCTAAGTCTTCACTTTTCTACAAGTCTACTTTTAACAATCGGTCCCCATTTAACCTTACCTTTAAAGCATTTCGAATGTTCCCGCAAACTGCCTCTAAATAGCCTTCCGATGCTGTTTTTAACCTTTAAATGAGTAAAACTAAACCAGTTCTCTACATTAAACGACCACTTTTTCTTGTAATCGTTGGAAAGTTGAACTGTAAAATATTTGTGAGGGTTGAGTTGATCTGAACTTTTTGGAGTAGTATCTTGGTTCTGTAGAACTAACTCCTAATACACGAATAACAATATTTTTAAACAACTTTGCAAAACATTTTGAATAAATCTAGTCTCAGTTACATAGAAAGGCACTTCTTGCCTTGGCTCTTCAAAAAAGAACCATTTGACTTATTTTGGACTTCATTTGATCTTATTTCAAAGTGATTGAATGGGCCTGTGAACTCCTCTTCACATTAGTCATTAAAACAATGGACTATTTACAAGTCAAATACTTGTTTAATTGTATAACATTTTTGAATTGAGTGCTCCCCCTGACCATGTAACACTTAAATTCATTAAAATATAGTCTTTTGCAAGATTTAGGCTTCTATTCATGTATCTTATTAAGAAGCGGGGTTAGATTAAAATGAATTTGCGTTAGAATAAAAATCTCACTTCCAATCTACCGAATTTTAATTGATTTTGTATAACACCGCTGTTCGACCGGATGCTGCGCCGGAAACCAAGCTCTGTAATGAACTATGTAATTTAGAAAGTTATCTTTTAAACAGTACTTTGCTACTTTATGTATTATGTTGTATCATTTCCTTCTTATGTGTTCTCTACTTCGTTTCAAGGTCTTTTTTGTGAAATGAAAAACCAAAAAGACCAGAAAAATGGGAACGTCGAACACTATAGGATTACATGCAACAACATACATCACTTTACTATACGAAATATGCAGAAAAAGGAAACTGAACACTGGGAAATTGTTCAGTTTTTCTGCGTTTTTATATACTTTTGAAAGCTTTGAAGCTACAATATAGTCTGTTTCAAAACCTAGACTGCATGGCAAATGTTTGCCTTCAAATAATCGAAAATTGGGCGATGCCGAACCTTTTTGGAACGAAGTTTTGCAACAACGCATATCTATTAAGAAAAGCGCGATGCATGCTAGGATTTGCAGCAGACTATATATCATTGCATAATCTCACTATAGAAGTTATCTATTTAAGATAATTTAATTAATTTTTCATATCGAACCGTCGTTTTTCGAATGACTCTATAATGCATTGTCTTCTTAACCTTATTGATACACCTGTTCGTTCGGTATATGTTCATTGCTCTAATGTATCATGAACTGGGTTTCCAGCGCAGTACCTTGGCGAGATGCGGTATTAAATGAATGTATAGTCGGATTCATAAGTAATACGGCCGTGTTAATAAGTAGGAGTGCTGCAATATTTTGTCTGAGTAAGGCAGAGCGAAGCAAGTTTGCAATCTGCTGATATCGCGCGCGTATAATGCTAGCAGGCGCAGTGTTAAAAATAACGAAATACGCAGCATACACGGCTTCATTACTTTTGAATCTGACTATAAGAAAAATCAAAATCAAAACTTACTAGAAAGTTTTGGATTTCCTATTTGGCTGGAGTTCCCCCTCAACTCCTGATCTATTTTATTCTCGTCTTCATGTCCTTATCTATGTTCTAAAATAAGACTAGACTCCTACGTAATAATATATTTATTTGTTCATTTTCACCTTTTAATCTGATCATATTTTACTACAGTAAACAGTCGAAGAACTGGAGTTAGACATACAGCCACGCCCACTCTTTTACTTTCTAACTTCAATTTTTATAAGTAAATGTTTACAAGTTTTATTATACTCCAAAATTTCTGACATTGGCAAAACCATAATAGTGCACCAAGATTTTAGATGCTTTAAATATTGTTAAACTATGTATATAGACGCTAAACAGTCAGTTCTTCTCGTTATTGATTATTGTCCTTAGCTTTGAAGACCAAAACGAAAATATGCCTCTATTTTTTGTAATCTGGTTGCGATTTTTCTTTATTCATACCGTACTTTAAAATTGAAAATAAACCAGTTATACCGTGAGGCTCTGGGATGATAGTTTGATTCCCTGTAGCTGCAAATGGATTGGGAGACCAGCAGCTTCTTACCCCAGATTTCGTGCACCCAACGACTGAATGTTCACATAGAAGCAGCCGAGTCCCAAAGCTATGACTCACCAGGATTGGTTCTATGTTGGTTCCGTCGCTAGACAATTCCAGGTGCCGGTCCATATCTCGCTCCAGTCTCTTTTCCTCCTGAACGTATTGTGATTAGGTCAGATAGGTGTTATCCGCCGTGGGGCGCCGTTGCAGTTAATGGTGTTTTTTGTTGGTGAGAACCGGCCCAATTAAGTCGCTTTGCTAGCAACGATATGGACCAATGCCAAATCTAAACTTTTACTATTTTATACTGTAAAATAGACCGTTAAAACTTCTATTTTTATTTTATAACATAATTTGGGCCTGCTGTCTAGTCTTGAGAAGATTGAACACTAATTTGATTTCCGACTTGTTTTTATGCGTTTAGTTAACGGGCTTTGCGTCCAGCTATATTATATCTATTGCACCCGATAACGGAAATTTTCCTAAAAAATATTTAGTTTGAAGATATAATCTTGAAATGTTGATATCATTCAAAGAAACATAGTTTATTCAAACCCCAGACATCACGATAGTATAAGTTATGTTATTAAAATACATTTATATAGTTAAGACCGAGAGGAAGAACGGAGTGTTACTTGCGTATTTATTTGAATTGTTTACGCCGCGCATAGATCGCAAGGGTGTTTAGCATGGTTATAAGGCGCGACGAGCTGGCAGGATGTTCGCAAAAATTGCTCAGACAATACACGTATTCTTCAGACTTGATTATTACTCTCGGCCCTAAACCAAGTTTTAATAGGTTTACGGATATAGCAGAAATAATTTCCAATTTCCAAATATCCAACCGTTGAAAATTCCTGAATGTTTTCGAATGATCTATATTCGTGTAGTATCTATTTATATTATAATCCTTGTAATAGTAAAACTAATCTGATATTAACTATAAGCTTCTAGAGACGATTATCCTTGTTGGACTTTTTGTTTTTCAAAAGTTTTCTATTTTGGGTGTTGTCATTATTATGTTTTTGTTTTTACTCTGTTTTACAACTTTTAATACATCTAGTTCTAAAATTGGATTAAATACGGGAAAGTTTCGAAATTCTAGTGAAATTTTATTTATTTGACTCATTCCTAAAAGAAATCTGTTTTTTGTCGATTTATACGTGAAACTTAGTAATTCAATAGTGTTCTGAATGTTTATTCCTCATTTGTTATAGTCTGTATCAAGAGCTGTGTCTCCAGCGCGGTATCCTGTGGAGAGGCGGTGTTCAATGAAACTGACAGTATTTTGGTAGAAGAGGCACCTCATCTACCGATTTTGTGTTCATTTTCATGGAGCACTGCTGTTCCCAAGAATATTGTGCTGAAACCAACGGACTTTGTAATGAATTATATCTACATTTGTTTCTCTTTTATCTTTACACTCTTTATAATAATCATTATAATTTTTCTAGAATGCCCAATAATTAGTCATACTACTACACTATGACACCCTCTACAGAAGATATTGTTCGTTCCACGTGGACCCGCCGACTCTCCAAGAATCTTTCTAGAAAATCGATATCGTTTCTGGCGAATTTGGTCCCGTTCCGAAAGGGAAGCACCGCCCCCGCACCAGAAGACGAGATTACTATTGAAAGAAAGTCGAGAAGAAGGGCTTCGGCTGCTCCGGATGTGATTTTGTCAGCCTCGGTTCATCAACCGGCATCCTCGCGCGCAGCCGCTGCTACTAGCAAGGAACATCGGGAAAGACGGAGACGTCGAAGTGCAGACAGGATTTATGCACTAAAACAGCTACAGGTAATGGAGATTAAAAAAGTTTAAAGGACTGGGTAGGGGCCGTACCGGGCTCAAAATCAGTATAATATTGCTAGTGTTAGCATTACGACAGTATTTTCCTAGTTTTTGAAAAGTGAAACTCGTTTTTGACGATGAAAGACAAATTTCTGGATTAGCTTGACTTCCAATCTTTGCCAAGAGTTCCTGGGATCCTCGGCTAAGATAAGGGCTGAAGAATATTTTGAACTTTGACTTTGCATGCGAAAAAATAAGCAATAACACTTGTAAAATTGAATATTTTGCCTTGTCCGGCCCCTAAGTTTGGTGTGAATGACTAGTTAATCACGCTTGCACGTTTATTAGTTTTGTATGTATAAAGTAGCACTTGTAACTAGTTTCATTTCATTCAATGCCGTGACTAATAGTGTAGTTGTATATACGTTCTATAGTGCGTACCAAAACCCAGACCGGTAGCGCCGGATGTATGTTGAGGCACGCCGCCGGGCAAATTCAGAGAAATTGGCATAATGCCAAAAATTTCGAAAAAATTGAAACCTAGAATTAATAAGTTAATATTTCGTAATACATTATTCCCTTATTTATGGACAATCTTTGGTGCATAATTCGAATAATTATATAAGAAATAATCCAGAAATATGC
>JAQGAV010004000.1:0-11205 GCA_034691345.1 Phasmarhabditis papillosa | reverse complement strand
TCCATGCGCTACCCGACCTATTTTGCTCGGGTACGAAGGGAGCTCCAAGGGTATACCCGCCAAGGGTACCCTTGCTTCTTGCATACCGTTTTGTACCCGTACCTGCCGCAGGTGCACCCTTAGCGTACCCTTGGTTTCTTGCATACCGCTACAGTAGTACTTGATCACTCTACCAACGTTCCTCCTTTTGAATTCTTCACATCTTCCGAGGAGTGTTTTTTTCTTGCGACTTTTTCTGAGTTGAAGTTCACTGGACCTTCTATTCATACAGGTATCGAAGTTGAAATAAAGCAACTTATTCCTATCCCGTCGGATAAAAATTTGTCCCGATAAATAGTATTCCATTAGTTGGCCGACTTCTGGCTGCTTTCACTGGGTATGCATGCATCTCGATTTCACTCCCGATTTCTTATTGTTGGTCCATCATCTAGCAATTGTTCAACTGAATTGGATTTCCATAGAGTATCTTTTCATCTGACTTCAATATAGTTCATTATACCCAAGCGATCTTTCAGAATGTGCCACGCATTCATCAGACCGCAGAGATATCCCGATTTCTCGAATTTAAAAACTCATTTTAATTACCAGAAAAATTAAAATGAGCTCCCGACTTGCTTTGCGAATTCCTTGCTGTATTGTTTTTGCTGACTATGATGGTATACTGTTATTGTTTAATCGGTGCATCGACAACGTTGTTTTCCATGAAGTGGTACTTATTCCAATAATAGATATAAACTGTAACTCCTAAATTATCGTCTTCTTTGAGATTTGCACATTCGTGACCTTTTTAGGTTGCCTTTTAGAATGTGCATGGTCAGCCATCAAACAGAAATGAATATATCGGAATTAGAATGTAATAAGTAAAACCTTGTTCACGGCCGGATGCGCCGGCTGCTGCAACAAATGCTGCTGCCTTTTCGACAGAGATGAACACTTTGTTTTAAGCAGGCGGACCATGAAATCTACACACACTATAACAATCTATTTAACAAGAGGCAGAGAAATGCCATGAGTGTATCTTTTGTAGGTTTGATGCCTGGATACACTAGTAACTCATTACTAATTAACAAAATCTGCAAATAGTTTAGTTTTAAAGTGCTTATACAAAATGTTAAGAAAATTAAAAATAGGGAAAATCATCTTAACATTCTGGACATTAACTTTGACTATGAAAATTATTGAAAAAAATTGACCACAAGCAGTTTAGTAATTTCCGCCAGAATCCTGTAAATGCATTGTTAAAATATTTGCAATGCTTTCGACCGCAGCCGACGTGGTAAACACTCCAACGGAAATTAAAAAAGCCAACTAAGTTATTTGGGTTCTTTGCTATTTCGTTTTTAGGAGTCGTTCACGTGATGTAACTTTTTGTAGTATGGTGAGTATGTCTGAGAATGCTCAAATATCAAGAATTTCTCAACATATAAGATACCAAATCATGTTAGAAATGAATTTTCTTATTGGCATTAATATTCATGAATGAACCTACAAAATAAATAGGTTTTTGAATGAATACTCATACATGGCGAACAGCACGATACATAACATTAAAATTTCCCATGGATGAAATAGAACAAGTTAAAAAGAATTATCTTCATGGGTTCAAGTATTCATCACCAGTTCTGAATGAATAATCTGCTTAATATTTAGTAACTTAAACATTTCTTTTCTGAATCGACTGTCACAGGCTAGGTAAATATACGGATGCAGCATGTTCATAACAAGATACAGAATACTTTCAACAATATCTAGGATGCCGCAATAGAAACTGTCACCAGCAAATACATAATGCTTGAGTACTTCGGGAAGTTTAAAAACAAACCAGGAAAACGAAATTGTTAAAATCTGAAATAGATATGTCTCAGCAAGATACGTTATAGAAAACATTTTGTAACATAATATCCTCTACTCTGAATAATCGCCGACTTCCTCGGCAGAAACACCCAGTGGTATGTGTGCTCTCATGTATTCGTGTTCTCCAAACCCTCATAAGTGGAAATGTTGTTAACAAATGATTCACTCCCATGTTCCTTTACTGCACTCTCTTACTTTTCAAGCCGCTTGCAAAATTCAGACTATCAAGAATTGTTGTCTTATTTAGGGCAAATTTCTCGTTTTCTTGCTATTGAAGTTTATTTCAAACTTGAAAATATCTTGATTTGCTGTATTATTTAAAGCAAATTTCTTGTTTTGGAATAACTCCTATATTTCCCGAAATAACGGACTAAAAATAGGAAAGTTTCTCTTAAACTTTGTTGTTTACCTGAACAAGCAGTCCAACTTCACCCTTCGTTGTATGATTGTTATTCGACGAGCTGTTTCTTTTCAGTACTTTGAGTTTTAGCCATATAAATAAACACAATACTGGAACTGAGACAGACAAGATGATAATAATTATAGTGAGCGCCTAAAATTAATGTCTCACAAATTTTTAAAAAAAAATGTGTCTTGTCTTAACCTTCTAATTTTCAGTGAATATGTCGTAAGATCGTTTCAACGGTTATTGCGCTCTTTGGAACAGTATATTTAGATTAGATGAACTGAAGCCTTACAAATGTGTAATATCTGATCCATTTGCTCCAATTGGGTATACGTTGACATTCTATACCAATTTTTGAATCAAAATAGAAACAGGGATAACAAATAAGATTTATGACTATTCCAGAAGCAACCAAGTACCACGTAATCATCAATATTGGGCTAAAACACAATTTAATATTTGAAAATAGTTATTTATAGCCGTACTATTTCGTAAACCAGCTGTTGTTGATTGTTTTTTTTACGTTTTTTTTTTGTTGCCACTGGTAAAAGCCGTTTGAACCATCTATCTATATGAGATCAACCATTTTTTTCCTTTTTGTAAGATAAGAAAGTAAACAAAACTTGATATATACTTACAAGAATGTCTTCCAATTGTTAAACATGATGTTAAATAGACGTATCTGGCAAATAAAGGTGAAACGATATATGGCAACAAGCCAAACAAATACAATAAAACCAAAATCAGATAAAGATGTTAAAACTGATAGAATGGATTGGAAAATGATTGGAAATGTCAGCGAATGATCCTAGAGTAAGACATGTTGTACCCGGATTATGCAAATAATTAAATTCGGGCTTACCATAGTTCTAAGTATCATCTGAACAATAACCACTAAATACACACACATTTTGGTGTAGTCACATATTGCCAGCATCAGCAGAATTACATAAAACTTGGAATATTTGTTGTTCTTTGTAAGCTGAATCATACATAGGTGCTTGTGAACTACTCCTAGCAATGCAAACCTTTTTCAGTACAACAAAGGTTAGTGTATTAACACCGAGTCCTATGAAGGTTAGAAAGGAATAAACTGCTAAGTAAATATAGAATCTTAACCAGTATTCCGGTGAGAAAAGATCGCTGTCAACCATCGCTAAATGAAACGTTGTTAACTATTGAAGACTATAGTTTCCCTGTAGCGTAATGTTAAATTAAAAATTCACTAGAAATGTGCACAACAAGAATTTCATTATCTTTATATATTCTCAGTTGAATGAACATTTTTGAAAATAACTACGTCGACGGATAATAACAACATGTTGGGATGAACTTACCATAGAGTACAACCTTTTTACAAAGTCTATGTTCACGATAACATTTGCAGCATTTGGTAAAATAGTTCGCTTCTGTGGGTGCTCGAACAAATAATATAGTGGATTGTTCAGGGAATTGTTTTCTTGAACATTTATTTTAGGCCGAAATTACAAGATGAACATTGTTTTTTGACTAATTATTCCCTAGGTTTATGGAATTGTGCACTCACAGCATTGGAAAAAGTTCGCAAAAAACCCCATGTACTATCTTTTGGGCGTATATTCATAGTTAGTCATGAATGTTTCAGCACTGGTGCAAATACCTTTGTAAATGCTAATGCTATTGTCTTATTTGGAAAAAATATAACAAATAGTATAATAAAACAATTATATTTTATGCTATTTTTGACTTCAGAATTACCAATGAATGCTCAGCTTGCGAACCATTGCAAAAGTCTGACCAAAAGAGGTAACAGCTCGAAGAGCCCAACCTTACATCCAGGGTTGGGAGGACCGGTTGACCGAAAAACCGGTTTTTTTTAAGCCGGACCGAAACCCCACCCTAGTCCCGTTTCTCGAATACAAAAAAAATCAAAAAGTCCTCCAGCGCAGGAACATTTTTTATGTAAAAATCGACTGATTTTGGTTAACATTTTGATAATAGTATTCATAAACATAAATAGGTAAAGATTGTTGCACTCTTTATTGGTGATGCCGAAAAATAGCACTGAAAACTAACTTTAAAAATGTACGCTAAAAGTGTGAAATAGACTAGGCTAAGGAAGAGCCGGGCCGGACCGGGCCGAACATTCGAGAAACGAGAAGGCCCGGGTTGGCCCGGCCCCAGCCCTTCTCCATAAGGTTCGTCCGTTCACTATAAATAATCTATCCGAGAAAACTAATGAGAAGAATAACAACGGAGGTGTTTATGTATATTTCACATTGTAACGAATCTGTAAAAGGTATTAATTAGCCTAGGAGCATCAAGAGAAGATGCGTCCGTTTTCAAAACCATCCATTTAAAGTAAATGTTTTCATCGACCATTTCAAAGACATTTAACAATAAGAACCAGTTGAATTTAGTTAATTTTTTCAGTCAAAGTGGTAAATTCACAGTACGATATGTTTTATCAAATTTAGTGAGTTCGCAAATGGAACCTTGCAGAAACGCTTTTGTTAAAACAAAATTAAATGAATCTTAGCAGAGAGGATCGTTTTTCGCAATTTTGAGTGGTATAGGGTTTTTACAAACAAGTATTTATTGACAAAATGTTATTTCATGTGGTAGTATTAATAGCAATTTCACTGTCCACTTGGTTATGCTTCAGCGGCAGCAATTTTGCGATTCCACAAATAACAATTATATTCGGTCCAGAACCCAATGAAACCCAAGGTAATTTCTACGACAGAGTAACCGATTCTTCTAATTCTGTTATTTATCGCTTGATGTTTTCCTTCTTGGGATTTTCAGGAGACAGTTAGTTCATCGGAACAGTATTCCTACATTTTTAGTCGGCAAGATTGTAAATATTGTTTGTGCTGTTTAGAATTGAGACACGGAACTGTGACTACTGTTATTGTTCAATGGGTGCATCGACAAACGTTGTATTCCTCGAAGTGGTACTTATTCCAATTAGAGTTATAAACTGTAACTAGTAAATTATCCTCTTCTTTGAAATTTGTTCATTCGTTCCGTTTTAGGTTGCCTCTTAGAATGTACATGGCCAGCCGTGGAACCAGAATGCAATAAGTAAAACCTTGTTCACGAGAGGCTGCGCAGGCGGCTGCAAAATAATGCTGCTGCGTTTTATGCAGCATAGAAGTTAAGAAAACAATTGGTCACAAGCAGTTTAGTAATTTCAGCCAAATCAGAATCCTGTAACTGCATTTTTGAAATATTTGCAATTCTAAACACTCCAACGGAAATTTAAAAAAACAAACTATATTATTTAGGTTATTTGTTATTTCGTTTTTAAGAGTGGTTGACATGATGTAACTTTTTTCAGTATGGTGAGTAACATAAATGCCTGTGAATGTCAAAAATCAAAAATTTCTCCAAATATAAGACACTAAATCATAGTTAATAATGAATTACCTAATTGGCATGAATATTTATTCATTCAGCGTATTTTAGCCCTTAGAGTAGAGTTCCCCGAACACTAGAATACCCGAACACTGCGGCACGGTGGTTCAGGTGGTAGAATGGCTTGCCTCAGTACGCTCATCCAAAAAGCTTTCCACAAGTTCAGACTCTCAATCTCCATAAACAAGATGTAAAACATTGAGAAGGAATAAGAGATTTATATACAAAGGGTTAGATAACACACTAAAATAATATAAATAAGGTTAATACAAACATAACATAATTCCGAAACAAATATACGTATCACACGTGAGGGTGTGAAAGTAAGTCAGCTTCCATCAAATACGCGCAATCCCAATCTTTGGGCGCGTTACTTTAGACATCGTTGCGGGACCCAGCTGGACGCAGACCTTCACCAAACTGGCTTGAAATACCTGCGACAAAGGTCGCTACTTTGCAGCACAATATTCATGAATGGGTATTCAAAATAGAACGTTCGTACAATAGGTTTTTGAATGAATGCTAATTCATGGCGAACAGTACGATACAAAACTTATGCCAATTTATCATGGATGAAATAGAACAAGTTAAAATTAATCTTCGTTATACGTTCAAGTATTCATCACCAGTTCTGAATGGACAAGCTGCTTAATCTTGAGTAACTTGAACATTTCTTTTCTGAATCGACTGTCACATGCTAGGTAAATATACGGATGCAGCATGTTCAAAACAGGATAGAAAATATTAACAAACATATCTAGGATGCCGCAATAGAAACTGTCACCAGCAAACACGTACTTCTTGAGTAAATCCGGAATTTTAAAAACAACCCACGAAAACGAAATTGTTAAAATCTAAAATAGTTATGTATCAGCCAGATCATTTATATGTCTGCTCTCATGTATTCCTGTTCTCTAAACCTTCATAAGCGGAAATGTAGTTAATAAATGATTCACTCCCATATTAATTTACTGCACTCTCTTACTTTTCAAGTCGCTTGCAAAATTCAGACTATCAAGAATTGCTGTGTTATTTAGGGCAAATTCCTCGTTTGCACTATTTCCCGAAATAACAGGCTAAAAATAGGAAAGTTTCTCACAAACTTTGTTGTTTACCTGAACAAGCAGTCCAACTTCACCCTTCGTTGTATGATTGTTATTCGACGATCTGTTTCTTTTCAATACTTTGAGTTTTAGCCATATAAATAAACACAATACTGGAGTTGAGACAGACAAGATGATAATAATTATAGTGAGCGCCTAAAATTAATGTCTTGTCTTAAAGGGACATAGGGGGACTATTTTGAAGTTGGTCTCAGATTGTAGAAAATTTTTTTCTGATCTAGAGGGTAAATTTTAAGTAAAATTCATTCATAGGTTAATGAGTTACAAATAAATAAATATGCGACTTTGTATTCAAAATTCAGTTTGGCTATAGCCAAACGCGCTCGCCACGTTACGAAGGGTCGCTGCTAAACATCATACGGCGCATAACTCGCTTCAGGATAAACATTTTTCAACTAAAAAAAAGGATTTTGACCGGAAGAACGTTATCTTTCCGATGGAATATATAAAGAAAATTGAACTACAATTTTAAGCAATTTACGGCCAATAATGCGGTCTGAAGCTGTAGCTCAGTGCGTTTTGAGAAATCAGCAAATTATTACAGTAGAAATCAGCAAACTCTGAATTACAGTATACTGGCTAAATAAGTCCCCCCTAAGCTTCTAATTTTCATTGGATATGTCGTAAGATCGTTTCAACGGTTATTGCGCTCCAATTTATTTAGATTAGATTAACTTAAGCCTTAAAAATCTGTAATTTCTGATCCATTTGCTCTAATTGGGTGTATATTGAAATTCTATACAAATTCTCATGTCCCAATAGGAACAGGGATAACAAATAAGATTTAAACTATTCCAGAAGCAACCAAGTACCACGAAATCATCAATATTGGGCTAAACCACCATTTAATAGTTGAAAATAGTTATTAAGAGCCGTACTAGATATTTCGTAAACCAGATGTTGTTGATTGTTTTTTTTACAAAGAATATGTTTGGAAAGTTTGGGAATGTTTTTGATCTTACATCCGTCGCCAAACGTATGCCCGCTGTGGGATTAAAACAAGCCAAGTCGAGATCACTGATAAAAGCCGTTTGAATCGAGCCGTTTGAATTTTCATGTTAATTTCAGAAAAAACAGCTAATTTTGCTGATCATTTTTAATTAAGTATGTTAATATTGAGATTTCCTAGTTTTAATCCAAAGTTGCGCGCGCCCATTCAAAATTGCCAATTGTTTTCACAATACACGATCGCCACAGACGTTGGAAACGCGTGCATTGCATAACCCGGCTCAAAGGCAACCTTTCTCGGATATAAAATATCACTGTGTTCGAAAATGAGTCATCTACATGAAGGAAATGGGAACGAAAAATCATCTCAATTATTTTTTGCGTTGGAGCTAAAAATGTTATTTGGCACTATATTTCATTGTATAGAGCAAATTTCGAAAAACTGGTTTTTCCATCAGATTCAGCGTAGTCGAGTTACTAATAAAAAAATGTTTTTATGATAGGAAATATCTGATTTTGATGGAAAAAATCAACTTTTACTCGAGTTTTGTAATTGATAGAAAACCCATTTCTTGCTTTCTTATATTCTTGGGCTTGTAGTGTTCCCAAAAGAACCTATTGCTTGAGTTGGGACAAGAGTAGGATTATTTCTTTTTTGTTCTTTCGTTCCTTGTTGTATGGTGCACACACAATGCGGATTGGCTAAGGGTTCGCCGCTTCTCTCAATATGTGGCAGACTGCAATGGAGGAGCAGTGATCCTTGGTTTGGCCCCCGCAACGAGCTTCTTCCACAATCATCGGGTGCAATGACCAGAATGCTAAGAATGAGAGAACGGGACAAATTGTAAGCGCAAAAGGCAGTGTTTGCGCCGAACATGGTGCACCGACCATACCGAAACGGCTCGAATCAGGTTAGTCTAGTATGCGAGCGTTTAAAATTCTTCGAACCCTAATTTTGTTTTTGCTGTTAATTTCTGTTCAATGACTGATCATCAATGGATATGGTTGCGACAGCAAGAGGGAACTCGGGAGAAGGGGTAGGAAGCAAGGACAAAATTTCTACACGCTGATCAAGTGAGATTTTTTTTGGCCTTGTTTTCTACATCAACAATGGGCTGTGGACCGCCGTTCGCAGCATACAAGGGTTGGAAGGGTTATTATGGGTAGTGGTTCGAGATGAAAGCTACGACTATGCCATCAAAGAACTGACAAAGAAGTATGGTGACTGGTCTCGAGTCGAGGGGTCTTCACTGGATCGACTGGAGCAGTTAGCTACTACCGAATGTGGCAAGGATTCCAGTTCACTAGAAAAGGTGTATTTCGAACAGAAGGTCATACTTAGGTGTTTGAGTGAAACTTACATCTAGGGGAACCTCACATCAGATTGATCAATATGGCGAACCCTTGGGAATTGCTGGAGAAAGTTGTTAAGAAAGCCACTGACTTCAAAGAACAACAGCAGCGAGAATGAAAAGTCGATGAGTTGATGGAGGCCATTCGCAAGTTCATATATTTCGTGGAAGCAGAAGAAAGGAGCCAAATCGGAAAGATGAAGACAGATGAAGAAGGCGCCTTCCATATCAACCACGTCCAGCCACGTACCCAAGAAGGCGGCAATCACGTAATCAATAGACTAGGGAACTCTGGCCAATCTGGGATACCCGTATACCCCCGATTTTAAAGGAATAGTGGGACCCAGCAACTGCCGAGTAGACCTAGTTTCCAGTGTGCAGGATGTAAAGAGATTGGCCACTCGTTGAAACATGTCGTCGACATCTAACATTTGAAGAAAAAAGCAGTGTATTTGGGATCGCCGTATGTCGGAAATGCTACTCTCCTAGGCACAGTACGAACCAATGTAGCAGGCCTGACTGTTTCAAATGTGGTGAACAACATGCTTTAGCTCTCTGTCTACAAGCTTATGTTAATGGATACTTTGAGTCTATTCCTGATATGGTCCACCATCAAGCTGCAATGGTTCCGGATTTTCGACAAATCCCGAAGTTCAACAATTGCCAGTGATTCTGATTAGTGACTCTGGCAACAGCTTAGCTGTAAACCAAAGTCGCAGCTCAGGCTATAGCGAAGTGGATAGAAGTCGGGCCGAAAACAAGAGAATTCCAGTTCAAGCACCAGCAATCAACCAATGGACCAGCATGCAGCAAACTCATGTTCAAATTGAATACTGTGAGTCAATTGTATTTTCAGATTTCGAGGAGGAAGCAGATGACAGAGCAGAATTCGAGATGAAAATCAACAAGAATGAGTCAGTGTGTGCTTCTGCTTCTGATTTAGTCTTTTAGTTATTCGGGAATTTTTTAGTTATTGCCATGTTTTTCTTTTTTAGACTAGAGGCAACAAAAAATTAAAATAAACATAAAAGACCAACGAGTGTTTTCCAGTACTGTAGGTATCATTTTGAGACCCGGTTTGCTGAGTATTTTGTTTAGGGCTTAGTTACGTTAAGTTTTTTGTTGTTTTGAGTTTAAGTTAATTTATCGGGAAATATTTTTTGTTTCTTTTCTTTATGTTTTGTTCATTTACTTTCCAAGCCAATCTCGTAGTTCAATTTTCGTGACAACGTCAAGAAGTGAAGTAGCTGCATAGTCGTGTGAGGCGGTCGAAGAAGAAGGATCAATCATTGAAAAGACTACAGTTTTCGGGATTCAACAACAACAGCCGTCGTCGGGCCCCCCCAGCCTCCCCTAGAGTTGCTGACTCTAGAGAAAGTATTCAAGCCAATTAGGAGGAAAACCAAAGGGATATCACTGAGCCTTGCCATAGCTAAGATATGCACTTTGGTTCCCAATAAGTCAAGGCCTCTTTTTAAGATTTAAGTCAAGGCTGTTTTGTTGTTTAAGTTATATTCGGGATCAGAGAGAATTCTAGCAAAGCGGGGCCTCACTGTCGTTTTGGGGTTTGGAATATGCTGCAAACTTGCATGTTTTACGCACGTAATTTGAGCCATTTCTCGCACATTCTACAGCCGGCTGCATCCCGCCACGAAACCACAGTAACCCAAATGCGACCCAATCGCGTTGGCCCAAAACTGATTGATTGCGATTTCGAAAGTGTTAATGCGTTGCTGTTGGGTTATGTGACGTTTCGCTTTTCTTATTTTTGTATTTATGTGTTATTTATGTTCGGGAGTTATAAATCTTGTGTATTTAACTTGCTTTCGCATATTATTGGGCTTGTATTGTTTCCACAAGAACCTCTTGCTTGAGTTGGGACAAGATTAGGATTATTTCTTCTTTGTTCTTTCGTTCCTTGTTTTATGGTGCACACTCAATGCGGATTAGCTAAGGGTTCGCCGTTCCTCTCAATATGTGGCAGACATATATTGAGGAGCGGTGATCCTTGGTTTGGCCCCCGCAACGAGCTTCTTCCACAATCATCGGGTGCAATGGCCAGGATCCTAAGAAGGCCAGAAAGGGACAAACTGTAAGCGCAAAAAGCAGTGTTTGCGCCGAA
>JAQGAV010003999.1:0-11207 GCA_034691345.1 Phasmarhabditis papillosa | reverse complement strand
TATTATTATTATTATTATTATTACATTCTTTACTTTGTTATATTGCTCTTTTTCTTGTTCCCACCGGGTTTTTCACTTGTTTTACTGTCCTCATTTATTAATATTTAGTTATCTTTTGATTTAAAAAGATTGTCTGTCAATAAATAAACTTAATAATAAACAACTGTTTCATTGTAGTTAGAAACTAACGACTAACCTGTACTATTGCGGGTTTCCGGGCCGGATACCTTTTTTCCATGGGCCTGGCCGGCTGGTTTGAGATGACTGAATGCTAGAAAGGAGCCGTGTATTCCAGAATGGATGTTGTAAACTCCGACTTATATCAGTGTATATAGTCTACGGACGAATCTCAAGCCTAGGCTGCGAATATTGCGCCCCAATGACAATTATCAACATTCGAAAAGTATTGCAATATCTTTAAGCGTTTTTTCTATGGGTAATTTTAAGAAAAATCTTACTATTATGTTCAAAATAGCTGAAAAATATATAATTTTATAAGAATCAGCTGGACAAATCAAAAAGGAAGGAACAAATGCGCGATTCTTTTTTCCAATGTAAGCAAATTAGCGGAATTTTCAGCCAGCTAACATTGGCGCGTCTACCCAAAAAAGTGAGATTTTGCCGCGGACTATATTACCAAACTGTTCATCAACTTCCCATTTCCATTGGGTAAACACCCCCGGTGGTCTTGTTTCCGTCTTTTCCCTCTCTTCCTCTCTCGCTCCTTAACTGACCCATTTGACATTTCGACCGTTCGCATCGATCACAACACAACATTTCACAACTATTTCAATTTCAATGGAAACAATATCGATTTTACATTTAATAAACATTAATAGAATATATTTTATATATAAATATTAATAATTATACTTATTCATTACACTAATTGTTTAATTTTGAAATAATTTAATTTTGTTTCTTGTTTGTTCTGAATGCGGCAAAAACGAGCGCGCGGTCACCACAGCAACTTGCAAGCAAATTGCATAGACCAGCCACTTTTAAATTTGTAAAGTAATTTTATATACTATTTATATTATAATTGTAATTATTATTATAAGTTTATAAAGTAAAGTAGGTTATCATCATTTTAATTGTTCTTTATATAGCGAACTATCAAAAACCCGAAATTTCGCAATAAAGTTTCGTTCCCTTTCAAAACTCTTCTTAGTAGTCAAATAAGCATTTTAATTTATTTTTTAATTTATATTTTAATTTATATAAACAAAATTAATTGTTTTATAAGTTTTTTCTCTAAACCAATTTCGATACACGCCGCTCGCCCTGAATCACATGCGGCAACAACTTTAAGCGAAATTGATAACTCACAACAGTAAAAACAACCTTTTAAATAGTTATAATTTTATTTGCTTTAATATATTTAAAATGTATTTAAATATAAACTTAATTCAGTGTAATTATGTCTGACAATGAATACTATGAAGAAGATGGAGACGATGACAATGGTGATGGTGGTGATGGTAAGTATGCTATTGACCGTAGTATCTGCAGATACGGCGATTACAGCATCAATTAAACTGAATATACTTGGAATATTCTAGAATAAATTTAGTTTTATATCTATTTCTAGTATTGTTTATGTTGTTTTTGTATAGTTTATAAAGAAATATGGTCTACATCAAGAGCTGTAAAAGATATCTACATTTGAAGAAAAGGCTTCCTATTTAACCGATTACCACTCATGGCTCGCCAACGGAGACAGTGAGGTTAAAGGACTGAGCTCTCATTTTAATATTAAAGTTCATTTTTCTCTGGAACGCGTCAACCAAAGCATGAGAAAAAACTCAGTTGCACATATTGCGCTACTGCCTTTCTAATGATATATAAATTAACAAGAATTGCCTCACAAAAAAGACCAGGGTATGAGCATCAAGATGTCATCTTTTGAATTTGCTCTGTCCAGTTAGGGCGCGGCGAGCCGTGCACTCATTTTCTTATTTTTTTATAACACCACTGTATAACATAATTACATTATTATAAAAACATCTTCTAGACTACAACAACGATGAATATGAAGCTGAAGAAGGTGGATATGAGGATGGAGAAGAGTATGAACAAGAAGAGGTTAGAATATTAAAATATTATAATTATAATTATAATACTTAGAAGTACCGTTAACTATTAGTAAAGGACTGTACGGTAGCATCGGAGCAGAACTTATTGTTAGCAATAGGGCGTTGTATACTAGAGATGGGCGGTCGGTAAAAAGCCGCTGAGCACCGGTTGCAATCTCTACTATGAACTTTACCAACGCCATGGTCAAAAGAAAGAACCGGTGTGGCCTCGAATATTATCCCTGTAGTTTGTTGTTTACTCACGTTTTATTAAAATAATAACTCAGAACATACATAATATTAAATATTTTAGGTAGAAGAAGAGCCTGAAGAACATGAAGAAGCTGAAGAACATGAAGAAGCTGAAGAACATGAAGAAGCTGAAGAAGCTGAGGAAGCTGAAGAAGCTGAGGAAGCTGAAGATCCTGTGGATGTATGGGATGAACAAGAACAAGAAGAGCAGGTTAGACAAACTCCGCAATAGGCCCCGGTCATTTGAACTTGGCGCGGTTCCGCCTGTCGGGGCTAACTTTTACATAGTCTCGGTAGGCCAAGGATTACTAATGGGGCGCGGTGCGGTCGACTGCAAACCCTTGAACTACGAAAATAAATAACACCCTTGGAAATTATGGAAACCCCAAATGGCAAAGACAACTCTAATTGGAATAATTAATATTATAAATAATCTATAGAGTATAGATAATTCTTTCAGCATGACGACAACGCGGCTCCAGTTGAAGACGAAGATGAAGATTGGGATAAACCTGTGAGTGGAGTTTAGAAAAATAAGAAAATTTAAAAAGATGGGCATTTTAGGAATTAATTTTTCCTTTATTGTTTTACTTTTTCCAGACTTACAGAAAAAAGAACTTTCTTGAACTGAGGATTTGTTGAAATCTCTATCTCTTTTAAAATATCTGCGGTTTTGAGAGTTCTATTTTCTGTCAATTACACTTTTTAATTTAAATTCATTAAAGTTGGGCTTTTTTGACACGGTTTTTCCCAACACGGTTTCCCGTTGAAACGGTGTTTCGGATTGAGCTCAAACCCAAATTTCAAACTGGGGCTCCTTTTTCGGGTCGAGCAGCCAAACTCTACCATTCATATATATAATTCTTTTTGTTTTAAGTTTATTTATATTATAGGTTGAGATGTCAGATGGATTCTCTAATAATGCTGACTCCGGACAATCTTCTGCTGCTACTGAAGTTAAAGGTAGCAAGGATGTTACAGAACTAGAACAGTCTAGTCTTTTAAAAGAGAAATAGATTCCAATACAATCAAACTGTTATAATATTGATTGAATTTAAAGGTTTAAGCTTCAAAAAGAAAGGTGTTTATGCAGAGTTGGTCCTGGTCTAATCCAGCAAACCCCGACGCGGACAGAGAAATTCCCGCTTTTAATTGAACAGATATATTTTCAAAGAATCCAGACTAACTGACTTTAATCTAAATTAAGCTTATTTAAGGTGTTTTTGATGGCTTTGGAGGTGGTTCTTTCGGTGATATAATAGGAAATATAAGCAATATTGCTGGAGAATCAGGAGGTAGAAGATATTTATTAATATTTATGATAGAGTAAGACAGAGCATTATGATATAGTGTTTGAAAAGTCTTCAGGGCAGTATCGCGGTCAGAAGCGGCGTAAATATTCCTTGTAAAGATTTGCGCAGTGTCAATTGCGCCAAGGAGCCCATCAAACGGTGCGCACCGTTTGAGGGTCAGAACAAAGTAGCGTCTTTAAATTCCCGCCTTGGCTGTCCTTCTCTAATTTACTTATAATTGTAAGTAAACATTATTTTATACGATGCTCAGCTAAAATTAAACTATCTAAAGCATATATTTTACCACATCATCTTCTATTTAAAGGTCTATCTAACATTTTCTCATCAGGAGGTCTTGAGAAGGTTATCGGCGAAGCGTGCCATCGTTTTATAGGATTAGACCCAGTAAGTCGCGCTCAAAAGCTAATAACAGAATTGCGATTGTAGTGCTAAAGTTTGTACTGAGCTAGGATACTTTGTTTATTAATATTAGTATTAAAAAGTTTACAAAAAGAACTGAAGAGTAAAACACATTATCGTTTGAGAGACGCAAAATTAAGGCAAACTTGTCATCTGAAGCAGAGGTAGTTATATTATTTATTCCTGAAAAACCGGGATCCTGAAGAAAAACCGGCCTAACCCGGCCCGGCCTGATACTTTTGAGGCGAGGCCGGGACTGGCAGGGCCATCTGGATAACCATCTCTGATCTGAAAGTGTCGCGGGTGTATAATGGATGCAACTGCCGTGTTAAATATGGAGAAATGATATATACTTATTGTCGGTTCCGGAACAAGTATAAGCATTGACTGAATCTCGTGAAGCTCACTCACACACCTCACAGATCTTCTGACCGTAGCATAGAAACTCCCGGGTGGGTGCCCGGGCAGTTTTTGGCTATCCGAGCAGTTGAGAATTGTTGCTCGAGCAGTCAAAAACAGCCCGGGCACCCACCCTGGCGTTTCTGTACCACGGCCACTTGTTCCAGATGTTCGAGTTTAACAGGACCCCGGTCTGATATTACGAAAATAGCAGGCCTTCCCATTGACAACGGCCTTATCCTATTCCTCTTCTTCTTTTTAATTAATTATAATTACAGACTACTGGTAGCATAATCGGAGCTATTGCCGGCAATATAATATTCAATATGGGAGGTCAAGGAAATTCACTAGGAAGTATTGGAAAAATAATATTAGACAATATTATAAGTGGAAAATATAAGAGAGATGTAAGTTTATAAAATATTAATAATAATAATAACAATATATAGTAGAATAAAATATGAAAACTAATTTGTAATTAGCGAATAATTAATAAATATGATCAGCTAAAGGAATCGACCTCTTCTGAACAATCACAGGTCATTTTAGTTGTAAATAAGTAATAGTCTATAAAATGATCCTATGGAACAGCTAACTATAAGGTATATGAAAGTGATTTTACTTGTTATGAAAAGATTCCCAAACCACCGAATAGAGCGCAGTTTCATTTAACACCGCTGCTCTCGAAGATACTGAGCTGTAGAGTTGGGCATTTTGGCTCGTTTTCGAAAAACGAGCTTTTTTATTTTTTTACTTTCAAGCTTATAACTTTTGAAATAGTGCTCAGACCAGGCTAAAACTTTCTGACATTATAGAACATGTATCAATACATATAATATTGAAAAATTAGCTTGATTCAACCAGTAGAACGTTAATTATCCACTAAAGCTCGAAAAAGCTCGTTTTTGAAAACGAGACGAAACGCCCAACTCTACTGTGCTGGAAGCATAGCTCTTATTACAGAATAAATTAACTTAAAGAAGAATCAGAACACTTTTCTATTTTATTAATTATATTTTTAATAATAAATATTTCCTTTAGAATAATAACCTCTCTATTTAGGTTACTCCTTTTGTTCCGCCAGTGTCTTTTGGTGGTAAAAGAAGTTTTGGCCTCGACTTCCAAACTGAAAGAAATAAGTTAGTTAACTTAAAAGTTATGAATACTGTAGGATGCGCCATGGTGTCATAAATGTAATTTTAATATTTATAACACTGCAGCTATTTAAATAGTGCACTCCCGATCAACTCTTTCAGTTCCAAAACTCAATAGAAGCTCTAAATACTTTCGACTTAGTTCATTTGACAAATAATAAAAGTATCACGAAGATTCTTCTGTATTAAAAAAACTCTTTTAACTGTAGCTACATAGTCTTCCAGCTCAGTATAATAAGGAATTGTTAATTAAAAAGCAGTTAATTTGGAGTTTTCTCAAGAGTTCTTTTAATTTAAAACCGCTGTATCTCATATAGTCGACGGTTGTATTGCTTGCAAGGGTATACGGTCAGTTTTGTAAAGGAGCGCGGATACTAAGAGGTAATAGACTGAAACCCAAACGGATTAGCGCTTCAGCGCAACATTCGCAGTCCTTTACTTGCAAGCAATTAGTCCGTCGACTATATACCCGATTGTGATCCATTGATGTTTCTCGCGTCTAATTGAAGAAGTTCAATTCGTCTTCTCATCACCATTTCACGACGAGCAAAAGTTCGCTTTTGTGCAGCTTCTTTTTCTGCTAATTTTTGCCTGATATGCATGCATAACGGTACCTAAATAAAAAGAAATATTAATAAAGTAGATCAAGCATTACCGTACAACTATCTACAGGACATCGTTTTGCATGATAGCAAAACAGTGCAATCAAATTTTTACAAATTGCGCATGTAGAGTTTATTCTCTGCTGGCACGTTTTCAAATGCTGGACAACTCTCTTCAACCTTTGGCAAGAAATTCGTCCACAGTCGGCATCGCGACATTGACAAGCATGTACCAAAGATACATTACAACGCTCAACACTTTCGTGTCGTCGTGCAAGGTCTCCTTCTGTAAATTATGTAAGTAAGTTTAGTTAGTAAAGACATGAATGAATACCTTCAACTTGTGCGTTTATAAACATAGGTTCGTCCATTTGGGATGGATGCGTTTTCTATAATATCTTTCTTTTTTAAAGTTAAATTATTAGATTCGAGAAGATTCTATTTTCATCATGGAACGTTGTTAATATAGTCCATAACAAAAAGAAGACTGCTGTGCGCGGTGTTGTAGTTTTATTCAGTATCATGTTCAGAAAAAGACAAATACGCAATTGCTGAAGCCTATGTATACCACCGCGCTCTGCGTTCTATTGTTTGCTATTGACTATATTAAAGGGCAAAGTCTGTACACCAATTATTATGTTAAAAAAGCAACAGTAGCATAAACCAAGTTATTTAGCGAACTATAATAATACAACCAAAAAGCAGCAATTTAGTATGAAATACAGCAAAACGCATATATAATATTTCACTAATTATAAAGGTCAGCCCCATAGGCATGTGTCGGTCCTGTAGGTAGCGTGGTAGTCTTTTCAAACAGCCAACACTTCGCTGAAAATGATCACAAACTAAATTTAAATTGAGAAACAAAAAAAGAAAATGCACGTTAGCATAATATAAATTTAAAGTATAGTTTGAAAATGATGTACTCTGAGTAATGAATTTTGTGAAGTATCAATAAAGAATTTCTTGAAAGAATTACATATATGGGGGCGTGGTGGCCCAGTGGTTAAAAGTTTCGTCTCATAAGCAAGAGATCAATGGTTTGAATCCCCACGAAGAAAGAATTCTTACAAATTTGTTCTGATTCGCCGCTTCCACTCCTATGGTACTGTGCAATGAAGTCCCACTTCCAATGATTCCCTCGTCTCACTTCTTCGCTCTAAACATCTGTGAGCTCGTGCTTCGTAAAATAAATAAACAAATATAACTTTTTTATAGTCTGTGGTCTAATCGCTTGCAAGAGGTTACGGTACGAACTGCAAATTTTTTAGAGCTTACTAGCTTAATTCGAGCAAATTTAGAGCAAATATGTACCCCAATTTTAATATATTAGTCCTTTAACTGGTAGACTTGATATTGTACATTGCATCGTTAACTAGTCTGCATTTTCGCGCGCCATTGCTCCGCCGCGCTCCAATCAAATTTGCGGTCCGTACCGTATACCAATGCATAAGACTTTGCCGAAGACTATAACGGTAGTGTAGATGGATATAACTGTTTTTATAAGAAATTTCGGCCCGGCCGGGCCGGGCCGAAAATATAGAAAATCGGCCGGCACAGGAAAGCCGACTTTTTAGGAAATCAGCACGAGTCGGGGCCAAAATTTGAGAAACGAGCCGGCCCGGCCGGCCTTTTTCCAGCCCCGTTGTCCTGCAATAACCATAGTATGTTACAAGAGCTAGGGGTCCAACGAAGTATCCTGGAGGAGTAGCGGTGTTCTATAAAATGAATGAGAATCATCTGCTTCTAGTAGCATTTTGCGCCAGGTTGTGGTCGTAAGTAGCGCGTCAGGTCACAGTGTGTCGCATAGAGTGGCGCATGGCGCTAACGTGGCGGCTAACCTGACATTGAAGTAGGTAAATTGTTTGGAGGGCTCTAAGGTGGCTGTGGCGTTACAGTGGCGCCCAGTGTGGCTAGAAACGGGCCTAAAATGTTCCCAGTTTATAGCCTTTTTCTTGAGAACAATCATTTTGTAACACCGTTTTCCACCCATGATACTGCGCAGGGAATACAGTTCTACTTATTCTCATTTATGTAACATCAAATTGTTCTCTTATGCTTTCTGCAAACCGACTTCTAGCTGCCCCAAAGATGGAAAGAATAACAAGAACACTCGTCATTTGCTATATATTGGTATACGGAATAAACAGAAACCATCGAGTTGTCTTAACTATAGAGGTATTTTCTCATAGTACTTTGACAGTTATTACTTGAACTAGTATACTAATAGGTTCATGAGTCTCAAAATACATAGATCATTAAAAACTACAAATATATATTGTAGTAGAATTATTATCATTAATTGTTGTTGACACATTATTGAGGTTAATCTGGTATAGCAATCGTGTACATACAGTCCTCAAGTGCACGAATATGGTTTGAGTACGCTACTGATACTCATCCTATGAGTACATATGGGATGAGCCGAAACCCTGCGCCGAAGAAATCGCCACATATTGTATGATATGTGGGATTACAGGAAATAAATTACTTTTTTTAATTACTCACGCTTCTGTTTTCCCAAGCTTTCTGCAGCTACGGGGGTCAGACCAAGAGCCACAGATCCTGCAGATTCTTAGACCGCTGCTCTAGCCACTAGTCAAAAACGGAGTTTAATATTCCGAAGTTCTCCTTATAAATGTTTTAAAGATATCCGATTATAGTGCAGTTACTTTTTGGGTCACAACCTTGGCTGCAAATTTGGTCGGGTAAATGCAGACCATCCATCCTGGGCCCGGGCCCGCCCACTTTTTCAGGGCCCTCTCGAGGGTCTGCGTAAATGGTATTGGTAGTGTATTGAGCGCTGAATATTTTAATAGAAAAACATTAAATTGTTATTTTTGTGTGTATAAGAGCAAAATTTAACATTTTTCTATGGTTTGTGCTAGCACAAACACAGCTTAAAAGTCACAATGTGACCGTGGCTAGCCATCACTCATATTGCAGAGTTGCAGTGTTAAATTGTTCTATGCTTTGTAGTTTGTCCTAGTTCAAATACGTGACTCCGCCTTCCGAACCTCAGTATAAAAAGGTATGGTAGGACAGTCAAAATAGTTTCCTAGCTCGGAAAACCTGATTTAGTTACCCTTCAGTTGTATAGTTTTGCCGTTTTCAATTAACTAGTTTATTTTAGTTCATTTAGATTTAATAAAATTTGTTCGGAAAATTGGTCAATTTTCACATCCGAAACAGCTTCTACTTATAGCAATGTTTTACCTTTTTTCTTTTACATCTTAAACTATACAAGTATATTTTAGTTTGTTCTTAATTCAACATTCTACAGTATCAACAATGTCCATGACTAGTGATGGTGGGTGAATCGGGTTTTCAAGATTATTAGTATTTCGAAAAACAATATCCTGCATATGGTTGTTGTATTTCAACTTTGATCGTTTTGAGCTAGCCCTGGACATCATAGAACTAGTTTACAAAGTTATGAGTATAGTACTTTTCAAAACCTACACTACATTGCGCCGGCCACATACGATGCGCGGTGTTCCAAAATTTCCCTTTAAATTCCCTGAAAAATGCAAAATTTTCAACACCGCGCCTGGTATGAATGAGTCCGGCGCAATGTAGTCTAGTTTTGAAACAGACTATATTATGTGAAATATATTTTAAGTGTCTTGTAGGAAATTAGACTCGGGATGGGTTATTTTCAAATGGTTTAGCCCAAGTAGATACAATATTCTAAAGACATGTATTTCAAGAAGCCGCCGCTCGCCTTAAGCCATTCAAGGATGAGTACGAGAAGACATATCTTGATGGAAAACTCAAAGAGTTGACTAGATTCTACCATACTGATGCAACTGTTGTCGAAGCAGGCAAGAAGGCTACTTATGGACCGGAAGGTTAGTGATATAAACTATGTGCTAAGGCTAGGAGCTTACAAATCGGGCTGGGCAACTTTCAGCTCCAGTCGGGCTAAACATGTTCGCCCGACCTGCACCACAATTGTAAATATTTTGTAAAATATAGTCGCTCTTCTAAGCTAGGGTCAGAGCGCCGGTGTGACAGGGTACGCGAGCGCGTAAATGGACATAGAAATAGCCCTTCCTTGAAGAAAACACAGACAATTTTATGCAGTAACCGTTTTAATTTGTTTCAAGCTATTATCAAAATCCATCCTATGATTAGTGTTCGCAACAACAAACCTTGTCGTATTCCATTTTCAGCAAGCATATAGTTCATCTCAAGACCTAGGTTTCCAGAGCAGTACCACAATCACGGCGCCGTGTTATAAAAAATGAGTGCAGTTCTGGGGTAAACGCACCGCGTCAACCGATTTTACATTCATTTTTTACAACACCGCGCCTCGCTCGTTATACCGCGCTGGAAACCTAGGTCTTTAGATGGGCTATTGTAAGAATTAATACTAACTTTCAAGTTTTCTGTTCATCAAAATTCTGCGGTGTTTTTTAAAAGACTATAAATTCCTATAAAGCTTTCAATGTAAATTGGTTATCAACAATTGCAGCCATAACTAAGTCCAACGAAGAGGCCAACGCTGCTATGGGTAAATCCGATTTCACAATGCAGAACGCAAGATATGAAGGAGTAGGAGACTTTATCATTCTTCATGCCGATTTTGAACTTAAGACTGAAAAGGTTAGTATTCAGTAACGTTAATTTGTTTTTCGAGAAACACGTTTGGATGGAAATCGAGAGCATATATAGTCTATCTCGAGACCGAGGTTTCCAGCGCGGTATAGCGAGCGGGGCACACTGTTATAAAAAATGAATGTTAAATAGGTCGATGTGGTGCGGTTTCTCCAAATGTACATTCATTTTATATAACACTGCGTCCCACTCGTCATACCGCGTTGGAAACCTAGGTCTTGAGATAGACTATATGTGTCGTATTTAAACGAACCGCGTAACTTAAATAATCTAGACTAAAGAGAAAGACAGGGGCGGCCAACCCGGCCGGAATCAGATAATAATAATAATAATAAAATGTTTATTTTTCCGAAAGTACAATTAAAGACAGAATAGTATCATTTAATATTAGTT
>JAQGAV010003998.1:0-11209 GCA_034691345.1 Phasmarhabditis papillosa | reverse complement strand
ATAAAATAATCCAGGAATTGATCCGCAAGATTTCATCATTTGAAATTGCTCTGTCCCGTTGCATTAGGGCGCGGCGAGCCGTGAAAGCTAGCATTGTCGTGAAATGCACAAAAAAACGAAATATTAGAATTTAAAATTGAACGAGTACGAGGTAGACGAAACCTTGCATCGCCAAATAGTGTTGGTGTATTGCACCGCCCAATATCACCGATATATAACAATTGCAGTATCTTGCTATTTTACAAGCGGAATCCATATTGTACAATATTCAGATTACAACAAAAACTAAACACACCCAAAGAGGCAAACATTTCCTGGAGATCGGCCTGATCGATGAATCCATCTCTGTTTTGGTCGATCATGTTGAAGGCTTCCTTGAACTCCTGAGAAAGCAAACATTAGTAGAAACCATTGCAAAAAAATACCTGGATCTGTGCTTGATCGAACATAGCGAAAACATTGGAGGTGGCCCTCTGTGGTCGGGCACGACGGTTGACGGTCTTTCTTGAAGCCATATCTCTAAACAAAAAATTGTTGAAATAAGACGAAGAAAAATAAGAAATGCGAGTAAGATTTAAATAAAAGACTTCCAGAGGCGGTATATAAGTACAAGGTCAGATAAGCAAGCAGATCGAAGAGATATATCTGTCATATCGAGAAACATGAATATAACACCCTATTTTGAACTAAGAAAAATGTCATAAAATATCTATCAAAGAAGAAAATTTAACAAAATATAATGAAGATCATTGGATAACGAAAACAGAGTGCAGCCAAATATTATATGAAACCATGAGGAAATGACAAATGATACGGGTGATCACATTATGGAAATTGGTTTTCATGCTGATGATATACTTTCTAAGTTGATGTATATTAAAACAAAGAATAAATTAAGACCTTGAGATCTAGCCCTCATTTTACTGTTTGGCGGGTAATTTTGAACAAAATCTAAAGGACTGGCAATCAATAAATGGCAATGGAGCGCATGGGACTACTTTTAACTTTACTTCACTTTGAAAACCAACACTAGTATAGTATACTAATTTAAAAATAAATAATTATTTATTTATATAGTTACTTTTATTGAATGTCGTTTATACAGTGTATTTCAAAAAATTCGAATCTTTGATTGCCGTGGATATAAAAAAGAATAGCATGATTGTAATGCCCTGTGAAAAAGCTGAAAACATTGAAGTCTCAGATTGAAGTTAGAGAAGATAAAATATGAAGAAAATGTTATGATTTTTCCTTATTCGGACTGTGTTCAATCAATAAATGAGAGCGCGTTATGCATGTAAGTGGGGTGAAAGTGAACAACAGCACTAAACCGAAGGCGGACGGGGGGCCCACTGTGCCCGTCGGCCGAACATGACTCAGCGCACGGTGACTGTTCATCCTCATTGAGAAAATTCATCTCCGAGACGGAAAACATTTCAAATATGGACGAAATTTTGCCGTTATTAGTTTTGCCGAAATATAATGCATGTAGATTTATGTACAGGAAGGGCAATGAAATAACGGCGATTGCCAGATTGAACTATTTGTGTATGATGTGTTTATCTAATTTAATGTGTAAGATTGACGAAACAGTTTTATTTGAATAATTTCTACTTCAGTCATATAGGTGGTGAGCATTTTTATCGACTTAGAAGGCAAAACTCGATAGTTCCCACAGAATCAGGTTCTTCAAAGCACATATCGTACATGTCCGGGTATTCTTCGATATCATACAATCCGTAATCGATCTCCTTCGGATTTTGGTTTATCTGTAAACAAGTTTATTTATTGCTCAATGTTTCATGTGATTTATTTGCTTTAATATCCTAACCTCATATGAAATGCAGCGTGATTTCCATCGTCTGACTACTTCGAACGGTCTACCGGGAAGTGAAATCAGTTTCTTGACCAAACGAGCGGCACGAGCTTCTTGATCATTGGTGAGAATTCCAAAGTTCCACTGAAGACCGTTCTCGTCCACTTCTACTACTTTCTGAATGTAAGAGTTGTAATTATGTACCATCACACTATCTTGTGTTACTTACCGAGTTAAATTTTATGTTATATTTATATTTAAATTATTTCGCTGTAAATATTAGACTGGTAGTTCACATTAGTGCGAGCAACTTTAAATTCTTGGGACTGAACTAATTTATGATTGTAACATTTTAGAATGGTAGGTTGCTCACGTCAATAAGTTTCCCAATTCCGTTTACAGAGAAATGTGTGATGAAATTTTCTATCACAAAACGACATTGAATACTCGGTCCATTTATCAACGCTTCCAAAGTGTAGTCAGTGAGTTCGGTAGGAATGCGGTCTCCGCCTTCACTGTGAATGAAAGTGTTCGGAATAATCTGGGAAAACACCTGGAATAAAATAGTAGATCAAATAAAGTTGAAAGTAATGGGGTTAGATTGCAATTTGAAGTTAGTTGCCTTGGTTATAACAGTGAGGGATTCATTCATTTTTTATCTTCGATTGAATAAATTAACAAATTATTGGTGAAGCGGCTGAGGCAGGCAAAGCCAACTTTATCTTAGTCCGGCCGGCGCAAATAAACGACTTTGCAGTTATGTTTTTACCTCATCTGTAATATGATGAGGCTTCAATTCCACGTTTCTCATATTTGTAGCCTTGAAACTCCTACAGAAATCGACAAAGCTGGCTGCACTCAAATCCACAGATCCCAGTTCACAATGGACCTTGCTATAAGAAAAATAATCAAAGTATAACGACAAATTTTATATGGAACTTTGTCAGCATGGGTCTATTTCTGCTGAATAAAAGGATTCAGTGTGAATGATGTTGCTTTTAACTAAATATATTGTTTTTGAATTGCTAACCGAATCTTGTTCGAAATACCAGCCAGCATTTCCACAAGCAAACTGTCAATTTTGAAGTTGTGGAGTTTTAACTTCTGAATTGTCCGGCACTGTAATAAGCAAACGAGTAGAAAAAGATTCTAACTTCAAAATTAGTGCTTTTCCAAACTAAAAGAGAAGCTTGTTGGTTAAGCATGAGTTTCAATATATCAGATTTCCTTCTATACATATTAAGCAAAAATGGTAGACCCTATCAAAGTAGCCCGGATCCCTACTTCCGGGCCTCAATGTACCTTATTTATCATCGCTGCTGTTTTTTGGAGCATTTCATCCGCCGCTACTACAAAAATCCTCTCGGGTTGCTTTCTTGGACAACAGTACACTACATCAAACTTCAAGTTATTGTTGCAGGCTTTACTGACCCTGTAAAAATGTTAAACTTTTAGAATTGGATGACTATATTTATAGACATGGAACTGTAAATAATCGAAACAATCAGAATATATTCTAAGATTCAAACGGGACTTGCTATGCTCTAAATTTCTGACACGTAAGACAGATGAGATAAGTTCATAGATCTACGGTAAACCTATCCTGGCTTTTCGAGTTGGACCGGTCAATTTGAATAGCAGGACCGACCTCTCACCGGCCCGAAGCCCGGCTGGGCTCGGGAATTCCGTGAGGTCCCTGTAGTAGGAACGGTACAAAAATCTGTAAAACTTACGAGAGTTCCCGAATGTTTGGCTTATCCAGTTTATACTCCTTGATAACGCGCTGGATTCTTCGACAACTTTGCTTCAGTGAACTTATGTCCGTAAATTCGAGATGGGAAGTCACCTGAGCAATCAGCTCATCTGGCAGATGTAATAAAGACATTTCTAAAAGCTTCAACTGCAAATCAGACGGTAAAGTTTTTAAATACGTATAATTGTAAGAACGTATAAATCTGTTACAAAAAAATCTGTTAATTTAAATGATAGTTTGACAAGAACGTAGATGAGTAAACTGAGTTGTTGTTTTCGAAAATACGCGGTCTGCCGATATATGCACGTGTTCCTTGCTTGCAAAATAGTAAACAGACCACAGGCACTGCGAAGCGAACACCCAGTTAACTACTAGTGAAACAACAGAACGACCTTATCAAAAGGATTATTTAAAAAATATTCAAGAAATCGTGTTTCGTTTACTAATATACTCGGCATCATTCGTCCAGTGTGGTTTGCAAGTCGCGATGACTGTCATATATGACTAGTCATAATTCTATTAAACAATATCTATCATATGAAAGCATTCCCTTTAACTTTGTGGAACTTAGTTTTCAAGGAACGACTGTTCCGGGCCGCAAAAATAAATTTGCCGGGTCCGTCCGTGCGCAGTACTTGGTACATGGTTAGCTGGAAAGTTATTGCAAATTTTTGACGAGAAATTTCAACGTCCGAAAGACTTGTCAATTTCCAGACAAACATTATTACGGTTACAGCAACTAAACTTATGGAAATCGGAATTGCTACGCTCAGTTTGCTATCCAAAAATTAATAGGCTGCCTCGTTGGCTCAGTATTTAGCGACTACCACAGAGCAAAATGGTAAAAAGAGAACAGACGAAACAGTTATTTTATCTAATAAATTCAAGTATATACACCACAAAGCCTGATATTACAGGTTATGGTTAGTCCGGCTATTTCGGTGAGAAAAGCCGGCCGGCTCATAATACTTCGGGTAATCATCCCCCAAATATAGTGAAAATGTATTATCCCCGAAATAGTACAAAGACGGAGCCGTGCAAGTTTTATTTACAGTAATGTGATCAATATATACAACTCACAGCGGTAAAGGGTTAGTAAGATTAATACTCACAGCGGTAAATGTTAGTAATGTTAATAGACTCTACCAGTCTTCACTATATACATCAACTGAGCCATGACCACGACCATCTCTAACGTCAAGGAATGCAGGAACAGTCTAAATCAAGACTGTGTCCAAATAATTAAAGTAGGTGAACCTGGCCCGCTTGTTCTAAAATTCTAGCAAGATCTCCAGCCAATATATTATCAGTGGCGACATCGTACAGAGATGTAGCCCTTCCGACGACACCAAAATCACCAGCCCTGAAGTTTAGCATATGCCAGAATTAAAATAAGGAACCGTACCTTCCAATACGCTGTATATATTTGCCGATATCGTCAGGCATGTCATAGTTGATAACGTGGTCAACACCTTTCATATCGAGACTTCGTTCGGCAACAGCAGTGAGAATAAGTATCTAAAAACCATACGTTAATCAAATTAAAAATCAGGAACATACCACTTTATTTCCATGAGTGAATTTACGCAGTCTTTCCTCCCGATGATCCTGCGGTCTATCTCCGTGAATAGTAAGGCAGGGAAAACCGGCTTCGGATATCTGCGCAGCAAGCATATCTGCAATTTTTTTGCATTCAACGAAGACGATGGTTTTCTCCTCGAAGACTTTGTTATCTAAAAGCAGCACTATAGTAGATATTTCTTGCAGTATAAAACCTTCAGATGTAGTATAATTATCATAGTCGATTTGGAGTAATTGGAGGAATAATCTATGCTTGGTTGCACGCTCAGACTTGATAAAATTCTAAAACATAAAGCATGTTGAAGATCGAGAGCCTTGACACACCTGAGTGACTAATGAAATACCGCTCTTTAAGTTATTCTTGCATTGCTTCGACTGGTAACCGCTACGACAATAAGAGCATCCTAAAGGCACGTATCTACAGTACCAGACCATAGTAGATTAACCAACCACAGTCTCCAGTGCCATCACCGTCTTGACTGGATGACATCAATGCAAGATCGCTGGCGCCTGAATCACCTAAAAAGTTATATAACAGATTTGCTGGATAAATTTAACTGACTTCCAGGTTCGTTAGATAGTTTCGTCCGAGAAGAATTTGCAAATCCACGGGAAACTGTATCGCCTTAAACGGAGATTGTAAAAATATATGTAGGAAATATTCACCACAGAATGTAATACCCATCCTAGTAGACGGAGCGACGAAACCACTACACGAAGACAGTGATTTTACTCCACCAGATCCCTCAGATCTTTTGTTGCCAGCGGATCTTGTACCAAATACAGATGATCCACTGTTATCCGTGAAACCAGTAACGGAAGATGGCACTGCTGAATAGAATAGTTACAGGAAACAAGGCAATATAAAATTAGTTTTTTGGAAATATTTGAAAGGCGCTGCGCTGATCGTGCAGCCTAATTTAGTATGCCATTTCGAAATTGAATAAAGCTGCTTTTTTATTACAAAAAACACACCAGCAACATAGGCAGATACACTTGTGGGTACATCCCATCCATCTTCGGAAAAATCGTCCGACGCTATCTTCTGATCTACAAAACAATGATCATCCTGTTGTGATTTCCTGTCGCTGGAATATCCCGATCCACTTTCCGCAGACGTAACAGAAGGTTTGGCACCTAAGAAAGTTGATAGGTGATACACTAGGTCGAGACTACCTCTAAAGCCACTAGGCCCAAAACTCTTCGAGCGGATAGCACATCCAGTCGACGGATAGCCAAAACGAGTGGCTGATTCTAATCCACTCGATTCGCCAGATGATCCATTCTTCTCGCAGCGATCAGTGGCGGGAGGTGGCGCGGCTGTACAAAATTGAAATGAGTTCATTTACTTATTTCGTTGATAGACAACCCGTAAGCAATTTTTGCTTCGAACAAAAAAAAAAAGAGAAAATATATTGATCACCACGAAGAAAAAAGCGTACCTGCAACATATGCAGATACTCTGGTAGGTATTTCCCATCCGTCATCAGAAAAGTCAGATTGTCCTATGAATCCTTCGTCCGTAGCGATGTCGGTCTGATATTCAGGAGATTCAATATTTCCATCAAAGGCAGTAGCAGGATATACGGCTGAAATTGGCAAATAAAAATTATTATTGCTAGTGAATACAAGTGACACTAATTGAAACATTCTATGTGACGGCTATAGTCAAATTTAGTGATTTAATTTCCAACATAACATTTGTCGATAAACGTACTGGCAACATGTGTTGAGTGACTGTTGGGTACTCCCCACCCATCATCGGAAAGTTGGTTAGATACATTCTTGTTAGCAAGACGATCACCAACAATTGAAGATTTTTCGTTATTTGAAATTACAGATCCGAAGCCACTTGGTGTAACTCCAACTCCTGTGGCAAACAAGAATGACATTAATTGATACCATGAAAATTATATTTACCAGTTTTCTTTCCTAGCTGGGCACAATCAGCTGATATGGATAAAGCAGAGTTGAAATTTGCTACAATAAGCTACTACTTGAGAAAGACAACTGCACAGTGGTTTACCTTTTGATCTACTTTCGCCACTAGAAGCTGGACCAGTTGAACTACCATTAAATTGATTAGAGAGAGAAGCGAGGTCAGAAGACCGGGTCGATGATTCAACGAACGACGGCCCTTCGAGTCCTCTGTTAGGGGAGGGAACTGAAAGAAAGGGTTAAAGACCGCTTAAACACTGATCGTCTCCTAATTTTGAATTTCAAGACATGGACGATGCCGAAGGCCTAATAATCTGCATAAGGCAGCGACACAGAAACGATATGCTTGGGAAAAACCTCTTTTTGGCAAACGTTCGATAGGAGGTAAAAAAAGCAGAACGAACGATCATGATGAATCACGATGCTCTGAGGATGAAACTGCGTGGGTCAATTCAACACGAGAAGAATAAACAAACAAGGCAACTTATGGGAAGCATGCGACCCACATTATTGAACCAAGTCAAAAAACGTACCGGCGACATAGGCTAATACACTGGTGGGTATATCCCATCCGTCGTCAGAATAGTCGTTGGACATGATCTCCTTGAAAACAAATATTAAGGAAAACGTATTTGCAGATGGGAAGAAACGCATGAATTGTGTAAAATAATGAATGACAGAGAATGCCGAAGCATTCCGCTTCAATGTGAAATCGAGCGTTTCGCGCGCGCGCCTTTTTCGATTTCGAAATATCAGCGCTTTAAAATTCAAAAAATTGTATAATACGCTTCTTGATCATTTTTTTCAAATCTTTTTTATTCGAAATTAATTTCCTTTTTTGAAAACTGTGTCGCTGTTTTGGAAAGATAATGAACTTTCCTGCTTTTTAACTTGCATATTTTATTATCCCATTATCAACTTATATACCAAAAATGAATAAAATCGGCCGTTTTTAAATAGAAATTTGTATTTGATCATTTTCAGTGAAATGAGTTTACACAGAATTATTTGTGATCTAGTTCCGAAGTTCAATATCACAAAGTTTGCTACTGTTAAGAAGTCAGCGCCTGAAGAGCCATCGATGAAAGTTGTAGACCGAAATTCTGCAATTAGTAATGCTGACTTCAATCAAGGTAAGCTAATGATTTTATTTATTTTAAAGTAGTGGTTTCTTTGAAAAGTAGTCACTTTTATATATTGGTTTAGAAAAGAAGGGAAACTAGTTTTTCTCAGGATCCGTAATCTTCCAATAGGATCGGGAAAGTACCTCATTTACTTATTTAAGCTGCTTTCGATGCCAATGAGAAAGTAAATGCGTTAAACAATGCGAACAAACAAAACATTGCTGCTAATTTGAAAAAAGGTAAGTGAGCAATTTATATAATTGTTCAGATTTTCGTTATTTCTTTAATAGATTATAAATAATTGCAGATGAAATACACATCAAAATGTGATTAGCAATTCTGGCAATAAATATGATTAATATTATTTAATAGATTTCATTTCCAAATTAAATAATGCTAAATATTCCACGAAAAGCAAAAATTGGTATTAAAATAAAATGTATTAACATTGTATTTCAGTTCTTCGTTTGAAAAACTGGCTTCGAATATTCTCAATGGGTTTTATCAGTCAGCTAGTTCAAAACTTCCGAGGGAAGTTTCGTCCTAAAATGCTGCCAAAACAGTCGGTAAAAACAGAAAATTTACCTGTGAAGGTTGAGAAGAAACCATGGAAAATAGTGGATAAGTTCAACAACGGTGATTATTATAACGTATTTCATTATTAATATTATTGATATTACAGTATTCCGCTTCAATAACCTTATAAAGGTATTCTCAATTGGTCTGGTGACTCGCCTAATACCCCGATGGGTGTCCAGTTTAGCACTTAGTTTTATGGCTATGTTTATTGGGTGCGTTACATTTGTAATGTTTAACTCAATCTAGTTTAAGTTTTTTACTTTCAGCAAAGTGGGACTGAAAAAGTTTAAACGTATTCTTCCCAAGTTCACTATTGGAAATCTTCTACTCACCAAGAAGATAACGCCCGGAGAACCATTGAAAACTGTTGAAATAAAGCATCGAACAATTGAAGCTATGAAAGATGGAATATTAATAATAAGTTTATATTTAGATATAAAATTAATTTATCTATATTCTTAATACTAATTTATTTTGCAGCTCTAAGCCTATCGAAGCATTTCAAACCACTGAGTGGATTTACCACTGTACCACTGGAGAATAAGACAATTAAATTCGGAAACAAGTGGATGAAAGGTTAGGAAATTTCAATAAGTATTAATATATTTAAGTTTTTGTTAATATTGTTGATATAGTTATTATACACAGTAATATATCTGTATTTAGGATCTGCTAACTACAAAGTGTTGACTGTTTTAACTCTGTTATTGATCGTATGTACTGCGTTTTCTAGATGAGGTGAGAATGCTTTAGTAACTAAATGACATATCATTAACCATTTGTTAAGTAGTTTTATAGATGTTATATAAGTAGTAATTCATAATTATGGGGTAGTCTAATATGCGGTTTGAAATTTGAAATATTTGTGTAGTTTACGGGTTTCGAGAAACTTCTGCAGAAAACCAACTCAAGTTTGGTCGGTTCATGTGAGATTAAAGTATATATTTAGTTTATTGCCGCAAACTTATGAACTATTTATGATTATTATTTTTAGCTACAACTGCGTAAATATGGTCAAGAAGATTATAAGGATGTGCGTCACCAGTAAAAGAACGTCTTTGGTTAATTTGTAATTATTTATGAAAATAAATTATCATAGATACGTGTAAGCTCTTCAAATTCCGTTAACAAACTGAAATTAAACTATCCAACAATAGGAAATTAACATTGCATCATATAACCTTTAATTACAATTACATTAATATAGTCGGTTTCAAAACCGGTTTTTTTCCATTTTCCATTCTGTTGTATTATTTGCCAAATTCCATTTTCTACTGTTGTATTGAGTTAGCACATTTTGAAAGCCAAATACTCGTAAAACTCGTGCATTTCTCCACCTGTCCATTTTTCTGCATTCAGTTGCTATTTTTGTTAATAAGTGATTTATATAAGTGTTCACATTTTCGTGTTAATTCTCTAATAAGTTTCTAAATGAATAATATTAAATATTCCACAAAAAGCCAACAGTTTTATTATAAAACATTGTATTTCAGTTCTTCGTTTGAAAAACTGGCTTCGAATATTCTCAGTGGTTTTTATCAGTCAGCTATTTCAAAAAATGCTGCCAAAACAGTCGGTAAAAGCAGAAACCCGAAAGAACAAGTTATGGGAAATAGTGGATAATTTCAACAAAGGTGAGTATTATAACTTATTTTAACCATATAATATCGTCCATATTCTCACTGTAACACCAAAACAGTTCGTTTGGTTTTGTTGTTGCTTTGAATTCAACAAAGACTAAAAACACATAGAAACTGTAAAATAGTTATGTACAAAAGGAGAACAAAACATGCAACTAAATTGTATTAATTTAAAATTCAACACAAAAGAAAATCATACAAAAGTCTTCGTAGGCGTTGTTGAAAATGTCAAACTCCTCGCTGTCATCATCTACTCGAGTTTCATCACGCTCATGGAACTGAAACAGGAATATTGAAATTATAGTTTTCTTTAGTCTTGTAAATAAACTATTTGCTCGGTTCGTGCCCACCGTTCTGGCCAAACGGGTTCGGCACCGGCACCTACTGGTATAAAGGTGAATAAACTCGCCAGTCTACTATTATAAAATTACCAACCTCATATACAAATCCCTCCGGTTGTGGCATTTGGTTCACAACAAATCTATGTTTCTCATCAGAGTTTACTTCATTCAGAAGAAGTTTAGCAGCATATTGCTGGTCACTAGCGAGTATGCCAAAATGCCAAATGAAACCATTATGATTTTCGGTTACCACTTTCTGTAATATTGTTATAATTCGATGGTTGTGTGTAATTGAGTTGTAGTAACTATTAAAGTTGCTTCTAACCAGACCTCTCAATTTCAGGCCCAGCACGGCCCGGTAGGACTGGTCCTGGGTTCCAAAAAAAACTGCAGATATTTACATAAGCGTTCCCCCCCCCCGCTTATGTGATTTAGTA
>JAQGAV010003997.1:0-11209 GCA_034691345.1 Phasmarhabditis papillosa | reverse complement strand
ATGTAATTACTGAACATTTTGTGTATTCTATCTTTATTAACAAAGAACTATTAGGGTATATGTCTACCGGTCAACAATTTATTTATAGTTTTATCTTTGTAATAAGTGTTTATACTTATTTCTTTGTCTTTGTCAAATATGATACTTTTTCTTACTTTTAGTAGATGTTTACTGTTTGATTTCCATTGTTCCAGACTTTATAGAAAGCAATAGTCTTCGAACGAATCGCTTGCAGCTAAAGTCTATCTCTTATAATGCGAGCACACAATTATATAGGTTCCTTGTATATTTCCTTTGATTTCCGCGCTCCTTCTAAATTCTACCGTACACCCCTGCAAACGATTCATCCGTCGACTATATTTAACTGTATTTAATAAACAATCCATAGTCAATACCAAATAAACTTATTAACGTGCTCTGTAGTTAATAACAAACATAAAGGCTTTGTTAAATAAAGAAATATAAAGATATTAAATAGATCAATTAAACACTATAGTAAAGTAGTATTTTGAATATTAGTATTCAGATAGGTGTGGGAGATTTCTTCTGAATCAGTATGTGGATTGGTTTACAACAGTTTTATAATAGGTATTGAAAACTTTATGCTTATTTAAATGAAATAGAGTGGGAAAGATTCCCGAATCGTCCCAGATAGTCGTCCCCTCCACAACCTGTGGCCGTATCCACCGACATTGCGGGATATTCCCGGTAGCTCCCGGGAACTCGTTTCATTTCCCGCTGACACAGTTCCAGTAAAACAGTATCCACGAAACTTTGGGGAACTTCCCGGCGGTTCCCGCAGCAACTGACTTTTGGAGTTCCCGCAATGTTGGTGGATACGACCACTGGATACCTATGAGTTTAAAAAAAAGACTGTACATCGTCCAACTAATTACTAATAATTGTACAAAATTCCTTTCTAATTCAGCAACTATACAAATTCATTTTGGAAACTGTTGCTTAAATGTCATTTAACAATAGAATTTAGTTATATCCTTGAAACGGCCCCTGTCCGCGGCACGTTTCTCCCCACACGGATGCACCCAACATGAGTCAGCCAGCCTGTGCTACAATTGTAATAGCTGGACCAATACAACTATAAAAGACACGATAATACATGGAGAACATCACATTCAGTCAACTGAAGCATCTAAGCATCCCAACAACTAACAATGAAGACTTGTATCATCCTAGCCTGTGCCGTAGTCGGTAAGATACACCTACCTTATTTCACTTAGAAGTTCATTTTAAGCTTTTGAATGATTTCTTATGTTTAAAACCCAAAACCCTATAAGTAGTTTACTACACACTTTCGATTAATAATATGCTTTATTAGTTCAGTATTGGAGTATACATTCCTGGTTAAAACCATCTAAAGATGTATCGGTTTGTATTGAGTTTAGCTTATAATTTTAGCTGCTCTTTGCTATTCTGTACCTGGAAGAACCGCTTATGTGCAGCCATCTCCAGTGGAAAAGGCTTTCCATGGTCTATATCCCAAATCCAGAAACACAAAGTCATTGGTAAGCTATTTAAAAATAAATATACTTTCCTGTATACCTTGCATCATAAAATAGTAGATATTTTGAGGTTCGGCTATTCATTCCGAAATCTTCCGACCATAACCATTATGAGATTAAGTTTTTGGGGAGAAACGATTACGAATAATCCGCAATCAATTATGACTCTAATCATAACCGCGACTCTGACTTTTAAGACTTTTTAAAATATATTCTCAGAATATAAAAACAATTATTAGTTTAGTGCAATTCGTTCTGTGCCTGTGCTTCTGTTGGATGTAATACATGCCATTCTTCTTGCCCTGCTCACTGTTGTAAACCTATTCAGGTACCGTAATTAAAACCCCAAAACAATGAGAATCTTAAAGTTATTCTAGTCAGGTCCAAAATTATAAAAATGTAAAGAGTCCTTCTTGAACTCATGGCTGGGAAACGGCCGGCCCGTTTCTCAAATTTTCTGCCCTGCTTGAACTCAATCAGACTTTCGACTAGGCGTTTCTCAGGATCCAACCTCTAAAGAATTGGAAAACCAACTTATTGAATATAAAATGATTCACGAGGACAATTGTATAACTAATTCTAAAACATTATTTTCTAACTGTAAAATATACACTTATAGCCCCGTCCTCAGTACCCAGTGGCTCCTCATTCCTATGTTCTTGCCCCATCAACTGCTGGCCCAACTACTCCACCAAAATGCTGGTAGGCTATAAAATATTGAAAAAATAATAATGAAGTCAATGAATTAATAATGTTTAATACAATTTATAAAAAGACGCCAGTCTACTCTTTATTTGGATAGCCCATCTCAGTTACACTATGTCCGCACTTCCCTCAAATTAATATACTAAGTTCAAAACAACATTGTACTATAGTCTACGGACAAATCTCATATAGTTTAAAGGTCTATTTATTATAAGGCGAGCGCACAATTTTATCGGTTGCTTGTACATTTTCTTTCGATTTCCGCGCTCCTTCTAAATTCTACAGTACACCTCTGCAAACGATTCATCCGTCGCCTATAAACAAGATGATCAGCATTTATCGGAACTGGTCCATGGGGAGCAAAATAGCTCAAGTAATAACTTTAGATTAACAATATGTTTTCTTGAACTACATAGTGTTACTTACTCATTCTAGTTAAACCATATAAGTACTTCAAATTATCTTTCTAATAATTATATAATTTAATCTGTACTTCTTTATTATTTTATTTTAGCAACGTTGATGCCTACCCAACCACTGCTGCTACTGCTCCAACACCAACCAGCGGATATGCAACTACCCCTGAATGGTCAGTTTATTTCAAAATTATAGTTATTTATTATGTTTTTAACAATCAAGCGAAAAACATACTTATCACATAAAAGCGCGTTCAATTTCATCTTGATTTCATCTTCACCCCATGCAGTTTTTCAATTCTTAACAACATTTCAAAACATAGCTTTTCAGAAGATCTATAATAGTTTTTCAGCGTACCCTGCACCACTATGGCTCCAGCTACCGCTCCAACCACTGTCACAACTGAAGCACCTACAACCACTACTATTGTTACTAAGAAACCATGTACAGAGGTTCCAACTGAAGCTTCAACCACCACAGCTGCTACTGAGAAACCATGCACTGGAACCAGTCTGTCAACTACCCCAACTACCGTAGCTACACCCGGAACCAGCCCCACTGCTGTCACCGCCCCCACAACAGTCATCACTACTGCTCCAGAAGTTACCACAGTTAGCACTGTAAGTTTTCCGCATTTTGAAGCGGAAGATTGATAGTTGGGATTTTGAGATGGCTTCTGAACTTATTTTAGTAGCTAGTAAGCCACTTTACTGATATTCACTAAAGGAAGAGTTATATTCATAAAACAAGCCGGCTTAGGTTTAAAGCTGTGTTCTTTGTAAAAAAGGATTACTTTGCAAAAAAGCAAATATTGGTTCTCGAATGTTTCATTGGCTTTGGTGCAGTACTATGTTTTCAAAAATAGACAATTACCTCATTGTAAAGCAAACCTTACAAAATGCCATATACAGACTATACTATGTTGTTTAGCCTACTCCTCGCTGTAGATGTGAGTCGACTGAAACTTCAACCACTCCTACTACTACTACTAAACGTCCTTGCAACTGCAATCAAGCTACTACCGCTACCACCCAAGCCCCAGTCCCAGTCACAGTTCAACCATGCTGTAATAACTGCAATAATAACTGCGATAAATGCCACAAGCAGGTAAGAATAGACAAAAATATAGACTGTCTTTAATAGGCTAGTAAAAAATAGTACCAATAAAATAGAACTGTTTTTAAGACAAGTTTTAAATTTGGGCTTTCAATCGATGGTGCGTACGCCGCTGTGCCAATATGCGCGGTTATGCAAAATTTGATTGCTCAAATGTTCTCAGACGACTTCAAACCAAATTTTACAAATCAGACCATATCTTGAGAAACAATTATAACTGAGGTTCCTGCATCAAAGCTTCTTGTGTATCTTTTGAATAGCTTTGCCGACTTTTGTTGGATTCGGCAGTTTAAAATAAAAGTATAAGTGATTGTCCTGTGCTATAGAGAAAATGTAAATATCTTATTCGTTTCAGACCTGCAAAGAATGCCAAGTATGCGCCAGCATCTACCCAATTGTTGTTGTTACCCAGCCAGAAACCACCTGTTTCGTTGACATTAAAGAAGTAAAAACTACCATCTCAGTATACTGTGGATGTACTTCAGAACAGGTATGTAGAATAAGGCTTCAGTTAACTTTACTAACCTATAAAGCAAGATCAACTTCTTTTATTCAAAAACAAACCACTTCGTTACTCTTAATTCGGGTTACTTATCTTTTGAATTTATCATACTAAATGATTAAGAGTAAATAAAAGTTACCTTTTAGAGGTTTTAATAAGTAATGTTGGGTTGGTAGACTGTAAAATTAATTTAAATCACCATTGAAAAACTTTATTTCTTAAATAAAAACATCAAATTTCAGGGCGTCTCCATAGTCGACGCAATCACTCGCTGTACTGCTGTTAGCATTGACGTTTGTAAGTATAAAACATACAATTGTAAATAGTTTTAAAGTTTATATTAAATTAAAAACTATGTGTATTTACATATCTTAATTGTTTCTTTAGCTTACTACAAGCAGATCTCCCTATTCTTCCCTGGAACATACGCTTGCAGCACGATCTTCACCAAAATCACCAGGTTTGAAAGATTACAAAGTTTTTTCTGGTAATACTCTTGCATCTCATAGAATAAGGCTATAATATAGTAGTACAACTAAACAGAGCAGTTTAGGAGTTTCCAACTATTTAGAGCAACATTTGATTTAATAGTTTTATTAGTTTCAGTAGGTAATACGTTTAAAAACATTTAATATTTATTGTCTTACTTGCAGTATTGAACAATACATCAAAAAACAGTGTTCCCAATATGTTACTCAGCCCGTCGTTGTACCTGGATATCCAGTTGTTCCAGTTAACCCCGCAACGGTAAGAAATTAGCAAAAACTATACACGAGCCAAATTTATTTACTAAAATCAGTAAAAATATCACAAATAAGGTTACTCAATAATTACAATATGTTTTCGAAACTCACTAAGTGATAGCAATTCACAATTTCCATGGTTAGAATCTATAAGACTAAAGCGCTTTAGGACCTTTACCCTACCACCGAACTCATCCCTACCAACGGACCATTGGTCGACAGTTACAACGTCATCACCACTACTGTAAGCCTTGCCAAAAATATTAGTAAATTCAAAATTATTGGAAACTTTTAGAAAGTATAGTAGCTAACCAACGATTGCCAAATGGTGTCAATCACTATCTAACGATTCTCATAAATATATTTACAAACACTAATTTTAATGAGAAGACTAAACTATAAAACTAATTCACAACTTATATTTGTTAATCATATATTATTACAGACTTCATCATCCGCTTTCGTTGTTAGCTGGGTCGCTATTTCAACATCAGTCTTCGCACTGGTAGTTGCGTTTGTCACCGCAGCATGAACAAATCACAACCTTACTTTGTTTGTTATTTTATTATTTTATTAAAATGGGCAAATATAAAAAGACAATAAATATTTAAATATGCAAAAGATGTACTGTATTTACTTCTGTGAAACTGGAGCGGTTTCATTCACCAAGTAGTGAAATAGAACATTTTCTAGCAAGGGATAACCAAGAAAACAATTATTTTAAATTTATGAGTGCATAATAGTGGGCTTTGTCACATAAATTTGTGTCTTTTGTGAAATGAGAGTTTTAAGTGGCATTCAATGAGCCGCTTATATAGACATAGATTATTGTAAACCAGAACGCAAACTCCGCAAACGGAAAATACCAGAAAAAGAAGAAGAAACAATTGTAAACAAGCAATTTTTCTGCTCTGGTTTCAACGGGCACTGCCGGCCAACTTTTGTATTTCGCTATTGATCTAGTTTTTGAAACTCAGTATATAAAAAAAGTGAAAATTAACATTAATGATACTAGACAGCATTGCAAACTCGCCTCTCAATTTACAATCTAAACAATGGCTAGCCTTTACGACGTTTACTGAATGAAATATCTTAACAAAAATTTGCGCGCGAAACACCGTTCTCGACTTTTGTGGCGGTCCAATTCAAATGCATCGTGATTCGTTTAAAAATTTTTATAACAAAAATTTACAGCCTCTACATATTTTTTACTTAATTACCGGCTCACAGTTTAATATAATAACATTTTCATTGTGAATATTGCTTTCAGCACTTTGTGTACGCTAGACCGTTAAATATTTTCGAAACAGTTTGAATTCAGCGTATTCAAACAAGGTTTCACTCATTCTTTTACATTTTGTGTTGTTTGCCGGTTGTTTTTTTAAATGCTGTTTTGAATTGTCTAACTTTCACAATTAGTGATTCTTTCAAACCGTTTAATTTTTAGGATGTCACACAGATCGCCAAGTGACTACAATCGTCCTGACGATGACAAGGAAAACTACAGACGTGGTAAGTATTTCAGAATATGTGTCTTCTTCATAAATGGTATAATTACATTGGCCTGTATTGAATAGAATAGCTACTTCTCTATAGTGAAATGCCTTGCGGATATTACCGGCGAAATTATTTATATTTTTCGCGCTTTAGATATTTTTTCTTGAAAGCTTGACAGTTATATTTGCAATCTATACGCAGTAAATGACGAGAATGTGTTCATTGGATCGTAATCAAATTGTAATTTTCAGCAACGGACCTGTCCAGCCCCCTGATGGTAACTGCGCCTAAAGCTCACTCTACTCCTCTGGAGTCGCCAGAGCTCAGCCATGTGCGAAGACGAGCTAAGGAATGTCTCCAGCTGGTTTTTGGTAAGTTTCTTTCAAATTACTCTGTAAGAAATAGGAGAATCTCCATACCACGTTAGTATGTGGAATGTTTTTCGGAGATTCAGAAAAATAGTTCTTGATACATTTCACGAATTGCTTATAGCTCATCACCTTGCTATATAACAGCAACAAATTTTGTATTTCAGGTTCTGCTGGAGACTTCCGTGCTCTCTCGTCAGAGTTTTGTAAGAACTGTCTAAGCAGTCATCCTTCTGCTCACGAGACAGCCCTTCTCACTCTGTTAGAAACAGATAGAAGCTCATCGCCTACAAAGAAAATGGAGCAGTTCATCCGCCACATTCAGCATGCCATGGACTGCAAGAATTTGGAATGCTACAGTGCGACGTGCGGAAAAGCAAAGAGGCTTCTCCAACATATAAATTCGTGCGTGGACTGCGAGGTCTATTCGCAATTGATGGCCATCTGCTGCGAGCACTCGAAGAAATGCAGAGGAAAAGGATGCTCGGTATGTTTTGCATTTAATTTTCAAAATGGTTGGATTGAATTATGCAAACAAGGCAGGTTCATTATCATTGTTGCCCAGTGATTTGTTTTGTGAGATTGCCTTATTAATGTCGCTGTTCAACTTGTTTCGAGAGCAGGACACATTTTATGAGCTGTGGGTAAATATCAGAATCTGATAATCAGATATATCCTCATTTAATGCTTGGTTGCTGATGTTTGCTAGAAATAGACCTTGTGTTATTCCAAATCATATATACTAATTTCAGATAGTGTATTGCGCGATGATCCGTCAATTGGAATCACCGCGAACCGCTCGCAAGCGACTCCGCGAAGAACAGAAAGGAGCCAAGACTCCGAGTGAGAAGAAAACGAGAAAATCGAAGGCTCTGAAGGAAACTCCGCTGACAAGGACCACGAAGATAAACCAGGCCAATTTGATTAAGGATGTCAATGAAATTGGTAAGAAATTTGTTTTCTCTTCGCGAACTTGATATTGTCTTCCGCTGCGGATCATTAAGCTATGATGTACTTATCTGACGGTTGACATTTTTATGATTCAAGTACCTGATATTCCTTCACTGTTGCTCTAATTTGATCGTTACTCGTTTCAGAATCACCTGGTGTCACTGGTGCCTTCAAAGCAACTATGGCGTCTCCTGGATTCTCGGAGCACGAACTCGATGGCAACCGTTTCACTGAGCTTCAGAAGAGCGGCCGAAGTGATCTGGAAGAAGGAGAAATACACTCAAGTGATGATGAGGGCAGTGAAATATCAGGTAATAGTTTTGTCAGTGTAGCATTTGATTTTTCCACTAATGTTTCTCCACGCATAATTGTTGACACTGAAAGCGGAATTGGCGAGAACAACTCTATTGAAGTGGGAGCCCCGAATCATTTAACACTTAGTTTTGAACCAGAACAGAGTGATGCAAAATGAACGAGCTAATTTAAATATTTAATGCAGTCATAAAAACGTTGCTACCACACGGATAGGATGAGTATATTTAGAAATAATTTATTAATTACTACACTTGATTCGCATATACATACGTCTTAGATTTATCAGTATCATGTATGCGAAGCTGGTTCTCATTTAATGTAAATATCCGTTGCCGTTTCAAAATTATCAACATTATTTCTCGTTCACTGAAATGTTCAAATACCTGCAGACTGTTCGGATAACGAATATAAAGATGATTTCTACAGCATCGTTGATGAGCAAAAAGAGCTTTATCACGAAATTATGGAATCAATAGCATGCAAAGAACCGAAAGATATCGTTGATGAAAAATATCATCAATTTCAACAAACAACATTTGATGCATTCAAAGGTAAACATATGTCGTAGATTTTTAAATATAATAAGTTGTAACATAAAATTGTGTTGGATGATTTACCTAGGGTCGTTAAACGGTGTATAGAAAGTTTTCCTCTGAACCCAAATGGATTCTTACTTTCAACCAAAATATGCTTTTTCATTTACAAAACATTTCAGCTGCTGAAGCGCTCTCTGTTGATCCCTATGAGATGCCCAAAATCCGCCAATTGCGAGGAGAAGTTGACAACAGATGTGAGTTAACATGGAGTAAGTTGCTTACTTAATTTATCATTTTAGTTATAAAAGTCTCTCAACTGGATTGGCGCCAGACTACCAAACCTGCGGATGATACAGAAGCAGCTCCAGTTGCATTAGAAGAGGAGTCCGATATGGAACATCATGAATCGTGCAGGATACTTAATGGAACATCTGTAATGGAGGAGAGCCAAAAAGCTGGTGAATTTTATTTTTCAAGCTTAGAATGCCCGATCACTGCCTTGCTGTGAGCCGTCTTATTGATGTGTGATTACCTTTTGGTATGCTGGGAGGAGTTATCTATTTGCTTCATGGCTACTGGCTTTTTGGAAGTTGATTTCTGTTGATACGGTTTAATGCTGCATGATGCGATTGAACAGCGTTTGAAATTTGAAAGTGAATAGGACGAGAAATGTTGTAGCTTTTCGATCCGTTGAATGATCGGTCGCCTAACATATATATTGTTTCATCGCAGTCTATTTTTGCATAACAACTTCAGTCCTGGCGTGTTCTCTAATTTAACATTGGTGTAGTAATGTTCTTTATAATTTTTACTTGATCAACGTTTAGTATTTCAGATTTGATCAAAACACCTCTGTACGAGAAGACAGTTAAAACTGTTTACAGAAAGGTGGAAAAGACGGAGAATTCTCGAGCTGTTGGTAAGTTTTTCAGTTCACCTAAACATGTTTCAAGAACTATTTAATTTTGTTACTATTCTAATTGACTGCTTTCAGGTGGATCTCGACTCTCTGCTCTACTTCGTGCTGTCCCCGCCAAGCTGTTACGTGGAATTGTCGCCATTTTGACCAATGGAATGGTAATTTTAATGGTTATTGCATATTTTCTTCATGTTATTAATAATTAAATAATTGATACTTATCCATTGTTGTGTTATGCATTTTGTACCATTTATGATAATAAACTTTTGAATAGAATTTTGTATTTTCTGCTCAACATTAGTTGACTTTTTTGTCTGACGTGATGTTTGTTTGTTGGTGCTTGCAACAAATTACTCATAATGCAAGGCGTAGAGACGTGCCCTTTATGGTTAATAATAATGTTCATGGAAAACAGAATTATAATACTGTTTTGGTTCTCACCCTTTGTGGTAGGAAGAGAAGTACTGCTTCGTTGATAAGAATCGCTATTCTGGCACAAAATGAGATCCTTTTCGGGAGTTTGTAGCCATGGATTTGATGTGGGATAAAATTCTTCTAAGTTGGATGCGACCTTAGTGATATTATCTGGAATGATTGATCGTAACGTAGTTATTTACTATATAGAAACCATTGTTGATAAATTGATTGCTGTGCATCTACTTACAAAAAACAAGTTTGAGTTCAACTTTAGAAGCTAACTATAAGTTCAGTAAGGCAGAGTACACCAAAAACTACAAGTTGTACAAAACGGCTGTATAATTTAACTAATTTCAACTACTACTATACAGATTTCAATAACAATTGGTGCATGCAACTGACGAGCTGATATTTTTAATTTAAATTTACGGGACAATACTTTTGCGATGTAGACGGTTGTCTCAGCAGAAGTTATGGTGGCCGGTTTCAAGAAAGGCCTGAATCATCAAGGAGAATAATGGAAACCCCGCAATTCCGAAGACACAAAATAATGATATAAAGGGTAGGCAAGGGGGGAGAAATATACATTCGAATAGAAAGACATTATGGCAATGGAGAAACTAGCTATTCTATTCTGTATTCTATCTGGTAGGTATTACAGTACATTCTGCTACCTGTTCCTGGTCGTACGAATATGAAGTGCCAAGTTGAAGCACCGTTTTCAAAGTTTATAGTTTTCTATCCGAAGCCCTGAATGTAATGAAAGTAGAACATATTCTTGTATTCTCAGTAATTTCATGCATTCATTTTTATAACGGTAATGTCGTACTGCACCATCAGCCTAGGTTTTGGAACTACCTGTATTCAACTCACAAAAGCTAGAGAGATATGAGAGAATGCCTTATTCTAACATTTTAACCTAGTCTATTTTATCTAATTTTGTAATTTCACTATTCTGGAAATGGTTATATGAACGTCAGTAATATATTTTGAACAAGTGGAAGCTAGCGCGGTCATCAATGCAGCTAAATTTTCTTTTAAAACATATTTCTATAATTTGAAATCATATATCCCTGCTATATTTTAGTTACTCTGGCTAATCATATTCATTGTATTTGCCCATGTATAGAAGTAGAACCTCACCCAACTTGCCCGCCCTGTGAACTAACTACTGCTAATACTACTCCAAAGACTGAACAAGAA
>JAQGAV010003996.1:0-11209 GCA_034691345.1 Phasmarhabditis papillosa | reverse complement strand
TTGCTTTCGCTCTGCCTTACTCAGACAAAATATTGCAACACTCCTGCTTATTAACACGGCCGTATTACTTTTGAATCGGACTATAGACATGAGTGTTAATGTTCGTTAATTATCTTACTGATGTAATAGTTTTATTATTAAATTCTAATATAGAATGATAACCAATATACTAATAATAATAATACTCCGCCGTCTGTAGTTAATAAGGTAAATGATGAACCTTTACTATGGAGCTAGAGGTCGCGGGTTCGAATCCACCCCAAACCATTATGTTTTGTTATTTTCCAATGAGTTTTTAGTGAGAAATGGGTAATTCAAAAAAACAAATGTTCAAACTACCCGAAATTGGCTTATTAATTCCTGAAAAAACCGGCATACCCCCGGCCCGGCCCGGCCGAGGAGCCAAAAATTAGTCCGGTCCGGTTTAACAGCTCTGGTACAACCGCTGTAAACCTTTCTCTTCATATAGACTATATAACTATGTTAAATATTACAGCTTGTTCAATCGATGATGGGTCGTCGTACTTCAACTACAATAATACCTCTTACAGGTGCACAGATTCATCTTGTTAGGTACGATTTTAATATAATTTGTTATTCTAAAAACATTTTACAGGAAAATAAAAATTTTTACTTAAAAGTGCTTATAGTCGGCGGACAAATCTCTTGCAGTTAAAGGTCTAATGAATTAAAATTATAGCATATATTTGCTCTAATTGCTCCAATAAGCTCTATATAGTTTGCAGTTTGTACCGTAACCATTACCGTAACCATTACCGTAACCATTACCGTAACCATTATCGTAACCATTACCGTAACCATTACCGTAACCATTACCGTAACCATTACCGTAACCATTACCGTAACCATTACCGTAACCATTGCCGTAACCATTACCGTAACCATTACCGTAACCATTACCGTAACCATTGCCGTAACCATTTGCAAGCGATTAGTCCACCGACTATACCATTTGACTGTAAGCGCCGTTTGTCGTTCACGTGCCGCGTTGACGAGCCAAAACAGGGAACAGTTAATTTTAGAGTTTAAAAGAGAACATTAAATAAATTAATAAGTTATATATATAAATATAATAATACTAATAATAATAATAATAATAATATATAATATTTATTTATATTACAGATCTCTTTGGCGTCAAATGTATACAAGTAAGGGTCCAACTGTTATTGGTAGTTCAATTTATCATCGTTTATGTTTTAAATGTCCTATGGTAGGTATATAAAAAGAGTTTGAATTACTTTTCAAATTATAAAGTTATGTTTATAAACATTTTTTTTTAATGATATAATTTGTTGATAACTTCTTTTGTGATTAACCAAACTCAAACGTACTTATATAATATAGTCCGTATCTAAACCTAAACTGCACCGCCCGGTCTTAGTCGATGCGCGGTGTTGAAAAATTTAGCCTTCAAAATGAGTGCGCTCACCGCGCCCTAACACAACGGGACAGAGCAAATTCAAATGGTGAAATCTTGATGCTTATACAATGGCTTATTTTGTTAAGCAATTCATATTAATTTATATATAATTGGAAAGGCAATAGCTCAATCTATGTAACTGAGTTTTTTTCGAATGATTTGGTTCAAGGGTTCAAGAGAAAAATAAAATTTAACTTTAAATTGAGAGCACAGTCCTTTAACACCACTGTCTACGTTGGCGAGCGGTGAGGGTTCTGCATTGCCAAATTTTCCTTTTTTTTTGAAGTCAGCTTTTGCCACACCGCGCAATGCCGGCATGATGCAATCTAGGTTTTAAAAGAGACTATATTATAAACAATAATTTCTTGGATGTTGGGGCCGGCCAGGCTGAAAATACAACAGTTCGCCTATAACATTAATGTTAACTTTTCAGGTAAAAGAGCAAATGCGTCGTTGTCCTCTACCGGCTAATTTTACAAATTACGATAGTTTCATTAAAGCCCATAGTAAGGCTGTTGCTGAATTAATAGATCAAGTAGGTTATAAAGATTATTATTAATAATAACTATATATAATATAATTAATAATAACTTATTATTAAATATATTTTAGTTTATAGTACCTAATATACTTAGATTTGCATTAAATATAATAGTTTTCCATAGTTTTTACACAATTCGTAAAGATAGCGGTTATAGTCGGCGTACAAACTTATGCAAGTTAAAGGTCTGAGTAGGCTTGTTCGCGCCACGATAAAATTTACAGTTCCTACCGTATACCCGTGCATAAGCCTTGGCCGCCGACTATAGTTAAAGTTTATTACGGATAAAGAGATACACTTCAAGCGCAGCATCACGAGCGTACTTTTTACGAAAACGCACTATTTTACATTCAGTTTTTTATAAAACAGCGCACCGATGGTGATACCATGCTGGAAACTTAGGACTTATGATGAACTATACAGCGAAAAATAATAATATAAACATATATATATATTGTAATTTATTAAAAGCAAATATATTTAAGATAGTTGAGAACCTCGACAATCTCGATTCAATGACAGCTGAGCTAATGAGAATTGGTAAAAGTCATGCAAGAGCATTACGGGGAGAACTTACTGGTAAGAGCGGTAATATAGTCTATCTCATGACCTAGGTTTCCAGCACGGTATCACAAGCGGGGCGCCGTGTTATAAAAATGAATGTACAATCGGTCGACTTGGTGCGTTTTCTCAAAAAGTACATTCATTTTTGATAACACTGCGCCCCGCTTGTGATACCGCGCTGGAAACCTAGGTCTTGGGATGGCGTATACAATATGAAAATATTTCTTATACAACAACGATATGGTAGGGTTTAGCTCGTTCGCTCGAACAAGCCGGTGCCGGGCCCATTTTTAATCGAACAGTGTGCACCGGTGTCGAAACTGGCTAAGTGGCACAATTCTAAGCGAAACGTATATATCAAATCAGAAGGGTTATAAATTTTAAACCATAATTAAAGTAAGGTTATAGTCTATAACAAACAAAAGACCGCAGAGCGCGGTTTTATACATAGGCTTCCGCAATTGCGTATTTGTCTTTTTCTGTATATGATACAAAATAAAACTAGTACAATAATATTTTTGTGACAACAAACAAAGCATTGCGCATTGAACCATAAGGTTTAATTTTGCCACAGAACGAGCGATTTTCGAAATCTTAAACAACACCGCGCACTGCAGTCTTTTGTTTGTTATGAACTATAACATGTATTGTTAAGAGAAGTATTATAAGGAAGAACGGAGCTTTATGAAAATGAATAAAAAATCAGTTTCTTCAAAAGTACATTCATTTACATCTAACACCGCTGATTCCCATGACACTATGCTGAAACATATCTCTTGATGTAGAAAGTAACAATATAGTGTTTACGTTTATTTCAGGTAAATTGTGGAATATTGTAGCAGAGACGTTTATAGACTGTACGCTAGAATGGGGTGATAAAAGGTTTGTTAAAAAGTTGTTTGTTTATTTATTTTACAAAACACAAGATCACAGATGTTAGGAGCGAAGAAGTGAGACGAGGGAACCATACGAAGTGGGACTTCATAGCACATCACAAAGGGAGTGGAGGCGGCGAATCAGAACAAATTGCAAAAATTCTTTCTACGGGGGGATTCGAACCATCGATCTATATCTTATGAGGCAAAGCTTATAACCACTGGGCCACCACGCTCTCTCCACCCCTATTTATTAAATTATTTAAATATATAGAATTTTTGCCTTCCACGAATTTGAAGTTGAACAGTTCATAAGACTTTTAAAGGCAAAATATTGCAACAGCGCGCATATAGTGAGACCGGGCGAACATTATTTATGGTGTTAACTTTAATAATATTATTATATATTAATAGTTTAATATTAATATTATTGATTAGGTGTCGTTCTGAGACCGTTCGCAAGGCGTGGGCCCTTATTGTTGCATTTATTATAGAGAAGATTAAGCTCGGACATCATGAACAGGTAACTTTATAGAACATATATTATTATTATATAGTCTGATTCATAAATAATAATTGAGTGTAAAGAATTAGGCTTTTCTTTCAGCCTTTTCGCGAACACCGTGCCAGCTCGTGGCGTCTTCAGACCGTACAAAATTGCACTTGCAATGTAGGCGCGCGCAATTTGCCAGCAGGCACGGTGTTAAAAATTCAAAAATACGCAAGTGACACTCCATTATTGCCCCGCCCCTACTAGGCCCCACTATTGCGAAATTCCAAATCAAAACTTACAATTTTGAAAAAAAAATCTAGAATTTGGAAAATTTGGAGCATTATTGACCGGTTTCGAAAGTGAGGGCCGGCCTGGGTCGGCCCTGCAGACTATAAAACACCCAGTATATCCCATACAATTTGTATATTTCAGCGTAAACTAATGTTATCCACCCGACCATCTCTACCTAGTCTTGAAGTTGACGTAGCTGCTATTCGAATTTAGAATATTCTTGCCCAATTAAGCAATATATTATTTACTATATCCAGGGTTAACTAAATTATCCGACAAATTCCTCATATTGTTTTACTAGCAAGTATTAGTAATGGGCAGATCCGCGAGCCATGAGGCGGTTATCCAGCCGGCCCGGCCTAGTTTTCCACATTCCGACCCGGCACGGCCTGGGCTCGAAAATATCCAGCCGGGCCGGATTACTACCTCTGCGCGTACCCATTTTTGTAAATGGTGCCCACAGGTGCCGGTGTCTAGCCTAGCTGCCCATCTATCCCAGTATTATTATTGTCAATCCGAATATTAGGCTTATTATTGCATAATATAAGTATAGTAGAGTGGCATTATATGAGATGGAGTGTTAAGAAATAAAAAAAAGGGATGCTCAAGAAAGAGCATTCCTTCTATATACTTCAGCCTACTTGAAGATTGTCGCTAAACGGGTGATACCGGGCTGTAACGGCCTCTTACTTTCATCTCAACTGAAAATGTCAGCCCGTCCCAAACTTTTATTCCCAGCAAGGTGTATTTTACAAAAACCCCCGTCAATGTAACACGGTAGCTCGGTGTCAAACGGCTGTATCTGTTAAATTTCGTTATGTAGTCTATCTTAGACTAAAATTTAACATAAAATTAGCTACATTATCTTTATTTTTTAACATATTAGGTTTCATTTATAAAATAACAGATATGGGAAATTAACCATAGCCGGCCCGGACCGGGTCAAAAATTTTGTTAAATTGTTTTTTCCCATTTCTGTAAAATAGATCCTATTCGGGTAATATAAACCCTTACTAGTCCCAGTTAAACGAACCTTATCCGTAAAAGAGATCTCAAACACATACTATTCAAAGAGTATTATTATTATTATTATTATTATTATTTTATTTTTAATGTTTTATGTTTTTAAATAAACTTATTTTGGACAGTTATTTTATATTAGTTTAGAATCGGCTTCAGTAGGATGTTGACTTTTGGTTGCGCCAGCTTCAAAAGTTGTTCACAATGATTTTTTATTATATTTCATTTTGGTTCTCCTATGTTGGGTTACTGTAGCCTGTTTCGACATAAAATGGTTAAAAACATATTTGCGATAAGAATTTTGCACATTTCGCTCGCAAACGAGGCGGGTTATGTGAAAAGTGGCCTTGGAGGCTGCTTTGTTTTAAAATAATGTAAAGGTATCAGTTAATTAGAAATGCTTTTTAACAACAATATAAATTATAAAATATAATTATAATTGTATAGTCCTCAATCAGATTTTCACCGACCTTTCTGAAAGGAGGTCATTTTTATAAAATACCTCTGCTTCCAGTGATCGTATTATAGAAACGCCCGGGTGGGTGCCCGAGCAGTTGAGAATTGTTGCCCGGGCCGGTTAAAAACTGCCCGAGCATCGACCCGGGCGTTTCTATACAACGGGCACTGATGTAAACAATAAACGCTAACAAACATGTTAGTTTATTTGTACGTAAATATCACACATTAGGTATCCCATGCCTTCCTGAGCCTGGTCACAACCTTCCGAAACCTGCATATAACACCGGGATTGGACTTATTTTATCCATCTTTACACCAGACCAGAGATGTTCAGTTGGCCTGGCCAGGTCAGCTTAACTGCTCTGCACCAGACCAATAGTCTCTGCACCCTCTCTTTTTGCCTGTGCTATATATTTTCTCTCGCCTCCTGTCATTTGCCATCCGATGTACGTTGCACTCGCACATATCTTCGGTCTCTCCACTTCTCTACGCCTATTAATTATAAAGTGACGTATCATCTTATAATTAGTGATTAGCAATTGGCTGCTTTATAGCTCTGAAGCGATTATTTTGTATAATATGGATTAATATATAGTCTGCGTCAAGAGTAATAATGGAGTGTAAAGAATTCAACGCTCGTCTGAGCCCCTTTTGCGAGCACCGCGCCAGCATCTGACGGCTACTCTCCATTCAATATTTTACTTTGCAAGTACGCGTGTACGATTAGCCTGCAGGTGCGATGTTAAAAATCCTATATATACGCAACAGATACTCCTATATTACTCTAGACGATGACTATAGCTGGTTTCACGAATAATACCGCCGTGTAATTTGCGCACACCGATTGTAAGTGTAATTACCTGGATTTGCTGATTCGGCTGGTTGGGTTTACGAGTTAGTGGAATCTTTTAGCTTTCATATAAATGGTTATAATGGATTAACTTTTCTACCATAACATTTATTTAACACCTCTGTTTCTTTGTTAAAATCAATATAAATTAATAAAGTTTATTTAAACAATATAATACATAGCACACTGATATTATATAGACTGAGCAACAATTCAAATATTCTCAAAAAAGGTACTTTTGATATGAAAAGAAACGGTCATCGAATACTATAATTAAAATTAAAATAGTTTCGACCACCGTGAAACCTTTTTAATAATAGTCATTATTTAATATCCTAATGTACAGATATGATGATGTTTCACAAGAAGGTACGGTATGCTCATCTCTAAGGCCTGAGAGACGCTGTGCTAAAAACACAGACAAAACTATAGCTACAGTAATCCAAAAAGAAGAGTAAATGAGACCCGCTTGAGAGAATCGCGATGGGACCAATTAGACAGAGAAGTGGAGAGGGTACGGACCATTTTATGCATTAAGAAATGTGTTTAAGAGAATTTAAAGGTCTAGAATGGTCCTAACATCCTCCAGTGACTCCTAATAGAGATGGGGATACTGTAATATCAGTAGCTATGTATAGACCGTGTTCAATAATACGGAAAGATGGATTTATTATATTTATTGGAAGTCCGCCAAGTCCATTTGAAGGTATATTAACATTAACTCCTTTACCAAGAGCGTCGTTTGCAAGCTAAAAATAAAGAATTAATAATATATTAAACAAATGATATTTAACTACTGTAGAATATAGTCGGCGGATTAATCGCTTGAAGTTAAAGGTCTAATAATTTAAAATAGAGCACAACTTTGCTCTAATATATATTTTTATATAGTTTTTTTATTAGGAGAGCATTTATATTTCTTATAAGAAATCGATATTATTGTTAAAAGAAGGAGCATTTCATTTTTCTTCAAAATAACAAACATAATTATTTGGTATGATCAAAGGATTCACAAATTGATTTTTATTATCATTATTGAATAGAATTTATAAAAAGTAACGTTTTTTGTAACAGAAACAGTCTCTTTCCTTGGGAGATGCTGTTTTATATAAAAAATAAATGAAAGGGGAGGGACCGGAAGCCTTTTGCTCAAAAGTACATATATTTTTATGCACCACCGCCTCTCTCCAGTATACTACACTGGAAACCGTAGCTCTTGATGAAGACTATAGTTATATTTATGTATCTTACCTTCTGCAATAATTCTTTTCCTAGATTTCCGAGATTATCCAGTGCATCCTGTGGTAATCCTAGTGATCCACTTCTATCTGTTAACTTAAGATTTGTTATTTCTGTAGTACCGGAAATTCTGTTTCCTTGTACTTGAGCTACAATAACTACGGTAGCTGCGATGGTTATGGTGCCGACCTGCAATGAGCTATTTAGATGAAATATTTATTGTGGAATAACTTTACAAAATGAAGTTGAATACGTTTTATAAGAAGAAAACAAAATGTTCCTGTTTATTATTATTATTAATATTGTCCTAAAATATTCAAGATAAAACCTATTCAGATTTGGCAAATAAAACCATAGCAGCCCTAACGTTACTTGTGAGGTTGGCTAACTATTTTGATTTTGCTTTCCGAGTAAGATAATTTTTTTGCTTTGAATCACTTTGGATTCTGCTGAACTGCTTTTGATCTAATCATAACACTTAAATTCCTCCAATATAACCAGAACATCCAGCGGGCCGGGCCCGGGCCCAGGTTGGATGGTCTGACAATAACATTCCATATTATTATTATTATTATTATTATTATTATATTACAATAACATACCTTATTATTTGTTCCATCAATGTATATATCAGCATCAGCTATAAGATCCAAAGTGGCGGTTCCTAGAAAAAGACAAGATTGAGAAAAATGTGCAAATATTGCCAGGGTTCCCAAAATGACCGGCCACACTTAACAAAACGTAAATATCAAAATTAATAGTTATTTAAAAAGAAAAATTTTTCGACCCGGGCTGGAGTGGAGGGCAATGACTGAGGCGGACTAGAGGTTTTTTGTGCATCCGAAGACTGAATGTTAGAAAGGAGCCGTCTTTGCTCAGTGTCAGAAGATTCCGAAATGAACTGCCGAAACCTTGCCTCGAAGTAATCTATTACCATTGTGATACGAGTGGTTTAGGATATAAAAGAACATAATCGGACGAATTCATAAAACGCAGAGATGGAGTTTTGGCGAACCGTCCCAGTACGCCCCATATATACTCTGCGGCCAAGGCTTGTGCAAGGGTATACTGTACAAACTGCAAATTTTATTGGAGCGCGGCCGAGCAATGGCGCGCGAAAACGCGGATTAGTCAATGATGCAATGCACAACACCTCACAATCAGCTAACTTATTTTTCCGAAACAATCAATTTATTAGTGTATAAAACTATTTCGCGCGTTTTAAAATGAGCACTCAGACCTTTAAGTTGCATATCGTTTGTTCGCCGACTATAGAGTTTATAAAGGACTATCTTACCTCCTCTTGCTTGACTTAGAATAATAGAAGGTGCTCGAACTGTTCTTATTTGTATAGCAATCTTCTGGTTTGGATACTTTTCTCTCACGGCGGGCAGAATATCTCCGAAGCAGATTCCGAGGTCGGCAAGACCGGCGGCGTCGTCCTCAAATAGAAGGTTTCATTTGGGAAAATAAAACTTACATTTTTCTTAACACTTTGATTACATTATTTGTGAAGCTATTTTATGTTATTTTTAACTGTTTTTGGGATAATAGCGCATAGCATTATAGTTCCATTCAAGAGTAATAATAATGAGTACTTGCGTATTTATGAGATTTTCGACACCGCGCCTGAACACGCTATTAGCAAAAAGGGCGCAGACAAAACCCGATACTCTACACTCCATTTCCTATGTTGTTGTCCCACCGGACCGGCCCGGCCTGAGTTTCAAAATTTCAACCCGGGCCGGAAACCAGCTCTGGGGCCGGCTCGAAGTCTAAATATTCCAAGAAGGGCCGGGCCCAGTGTCTGCCCCTCCCCTTTTTCCTATTAAACGCACTTGTCTTCTTCCTCTCTTCAGTTGTCTTCTATGTCTATTTAACTTTATTGCTTCTACAAACTTCTTTGTTTGTGCTGCATAAGCACGAGAACGACGAAGACGTTTAGATTCCTCAGCATCTAACTGAAATAGAAAACAATATTAATACTTACAAATATGTTATATAGTAAATATCATAAACTATGACGCAGTAGTCTGGAGAGCAGCGGTGGTATATAAAAGAAATGGTAAGTGGGAGGAGCCTTTTATTTTTGGAAGTATATTCATTTTTATCTAACACAGCCTCTCTCCAGTGGCCGTTGTCACGGCTCGCCAACGAAGACAATGGAATTAAAGGACTGTGTTCCCATTTCATTTTTCACTGGAACCCTTGAACCAAATCATTCGAAGAAACTCAGTTGCACAGAAGGCGTTTCTATACAACACGGCTCGCCGCACCCTAACACAACGGGGCAGAGCAAATTCAAATATTGAAATCTTGCGGTTTGATTACTGGATTAGTTCAACAAGGAATTTATGTTTATTTATATATAATTGGAAAGGATGGGTTCCCGAGCTGTTGAGAATTGTTGTCGGGCCCCCACCAGGGCGATTCTATGCTACGTCCACTGGAAACCTAACTATTGATAACGACTATAGTCAACATTAAGTTATTTAATTATTACAATTTCTTTAATTATTTCAAACCTCAACATCTGTGCTTTCTAATTCATCTTCGTCTTCACTGCAAGTAGTCTTTAATAATTCTCCAATCTTAGGAGTATCGGGGCCAATACGGAAGGTTAGGAATTGTTTTCTATAATTAAAATATAAGTAAAATTATTTTGAATAAACAATTATGATCAAGCTGTTGTCTATATCACATGCCAGACGACGGCGACGGCGCCTCATCAGGAATCTCCATCAGAATCTCGGTGTTATATAGGCTTTCAGGATCAAAACTCCAAAATTTGACATAACATTTTTGACCCATTTTGTAGTGGACGCCGTCGGTAAATTTAAATCATTTTGAATTTTCCATTTGTATGCAAAACGACGCCGTTGCCGTCGCCGTCGTGGTTGTGAATACTACTAGTTAAATATGGATGTGTACCTGTGCATCCAATAGAATAGTGTATTTACAGTATAATCAGAAACAATGAATTCAGCCATATGATTGTCATAAGCACCGGGGAATTGTGTAGGGAATGGACCAAATGGAGTACCTGCAATATAGACAGTATCAGAAATAATAAAGCCGTGTATCCTGTGTATTTTCTTATTTTCAGCACCGCAGCTACTAATCATTAAGTTTTTTCAAAATTAAATTATAACTATAGTCTCTATCTAGAGCTACAGTTTCTAGCCCAGCACCCTAGCGCCCAGCGGTGTTATGTAAGAATTAATGTAAGATCGGTTGATTGCAAGACTTTTCTTCAAAAGTAGCTCAGCTGGTAACGCGTCGGCCTATGAATCCGTGAGGAGAAAAGGTTTTGTGTTCGATTCCTCCCCGGTCCCAAGCCGGATTGAGCAACCGTGGAATGTATGCTTGAATGTTCTCTTATGATTGCAGTAAAACCGACTTCTAGCTGCCCCAAAGATGGAAAGAATAACAA
>JAQGAV010003995.1:0-11215 GCA_034691345.1 Phasmarhabditis papillosa | reverse complement strand
GTAGTATGCAACCTGTCTGTGCCGGTGCAAAGACAATTGTTTTGAGAAAAAACCGATTGGTTTAGGTGAATATTCCAATTAATAATGTCAAAAACATCAATATGTAAAGATTACTTTACTCTTTATAGGTAATGCCAAAAAATAGCACTGTAAACTAACTTTTTTGAATAATATCCGCAAAAAAGTGTGAAATAGACTAGGGCCGGCCGGGCCGCGGCCGACTTTTTGGGAAATCGATCCGGCCAGCCTTTTCCCAGCCCTGACAATTATAACATTTGCAAAAACCTATTAGAACTGACGGATTCAAAGGATCTTTAGTCTGCCTTCAAACCTAAGCTCCACGCGCAACGTGTTTCAATTGGGCAGGAGCAAAAATTTGACAAATTTTGTCTTCCTTCTCTTTGGGGGCGAGGCTGTAAGATAATATAGGACCGTCGATACAATAAGTTAATATTTAATAAAATTATTATGAATTTGAAGAAAAATACTTAAAAATAGAGCAAACGATGGATATCAGAAAGAAGTGAAGTTACATAATGTTATTTTGAACGACCATATATCTTTAGAAAATATAATTCCTAATTTAAGGACATCCCAACTACGTTCGTACATCATGTTCATTGTTTAGATACGATTGTTATAGTTGACGGACTGATTGCTTGAATGGAACGCGGATACTTAGGGGTAATAGACTGAAACCCAAAGAGATTAGCGCTCCAGCTCAACATTCGCAGTCCTTTACCTGCAAGCAATTTGTCAGTCGACTATAATCTGGTTGTGCATTTGTCGATTTGCTGCTGTCTTCAAATCTAAGATACTGCTTGTTCCGGCCCCTTCAAACCCTTCGAAAACTACATTTACCTGACTTTTCTTCCAGAAAGTCTGGGCTGAACACACGGCGTAATTGAGTTTTGCTCCCGTTTGTCCGAAAAAAGCCGCATCTATTTGTATAGGTTTTAACATGTAGCAGTAGGATTAAGTAGAAGCTACTTCAACAAGGGCGTATGCCAAACACAAGTGGAAAGAACGATAGACAAACAATTATGGGAAAGGTTGCAAACGGATAGGAACTTTCTGGGAACTCTTCTAGACTTGAAGTAGAATTTATAAGTTATCTCAAGACCTAGGTTTCCAGCGCGGTATCACAAGCGGAGCGCAGTGTTATATATATTAAATGAAAATTCGGACGACGTGGTGCGCTTTCTACAAAAGTACATTCATTTTTTAAAACACAGCGCCCCGCTGGGGATACCGTGCGGGAAACCTAGGTTCTGAGATGAACTATATAATGATATAAAGCGAAGATTTGATACAAAGATACTTTACGAGGCGGGAACTCAACAACAGAACAACTAGCCTACGGAAGATTCTGTCTTCGGGGGGATTCCAACCATCGACCTCTAGCGTATGAGGCAAAGCTTTTGCTAATAACGTCTATCGTGTTATTTTAAAAACCTAATCCCTGAACTTCGTTGTTGAAGTTGGCTGGTTTTGAGGTTTCGAAGATTAGCTTAACCGAAATCAGCCCAAAGTTGTTAAAAATCAACGCTTCTGGCAATAGCGCCTTCAGTTTTTGAGGAAATATACCCACACCACAATGTAGTAAGTTATCACCAAACCGTACAGCTAAATTTGTTCCAAATAAGTTTTGCAAACATAAAACCTAAGCTGACTCTACTTTCTCGACCCATTGGAACTGCGCTGTTTCTGTTCTGTTTATCCTTTGTGCCGGTTGAGTGCTAGTAGCCATGGAGTGGCTAAACAGAAACTGTTTGCGACTTAGTTGTCAGTCGTCTGACAATTACTTGTAACCACTCGACTACAAGTTATCTTTTGCACGAAGAAAGATAACGAGACACGGCGGCTACGAACCTATTCGAAACTTAAGTGGAAACAGAGATCGAGCAAGAATGTTGTTGCGGAACGAGCTTAGATGGTTGAAGCTTGCCTTCTAGGCTATAGGTCGTTGGTTCCAATCCCTCCTAACAATAAATCAGAATACTCAGAGCATTGGGTGCTTTGCTATGGAGTTACCGTTTTAAAAAAGTACTTCGTCTGACATCTTAGATTAAAACACGGTGTGGCCATTTGTTTTGTAAAATGAAAAACAATACTAGCTAAAGAGGTAGCGTATTTGTGCGACTTAGGTGTCTAGTATAGTCCAATTCCAAGTCCTTTACCTTGGAATTGGACTATAGACACCTAAGTCGTAAACAGTTTCTGTTTAGCCACTCCATGGCTACTCGCACTCAACAGGCACAATGGATAAACAGAACAGAGGTCGAGAAAGTAGAGTTAGCTTCGGATTTATGTTTTCAGAACGTATTTGGTACAAATTTATAGTTTAAAGGTTTAGTGATAACTTACTACATTGTGTTATCGCAAGGTGAAGTGTGTGGGTACATTTCCTCAAAAACTGTTGCTCAGAAGCGTCTATTTTGAACTCCTTTCGGTTAAGCTAATCTTCGAAACTTCGAAACCAGCCAACTTCAAGAACGAAGTTCACACATTAGGTTTTCATAAGAATACGATAGACGTTATTAGCAGAAGCTTTGCCTTATAAGCTAGAGGTCGATGGTTGGAATACCCTGAAGAAAGCATACTCCGTAGGCTCGTTAGGTAGGCGTAGGCGAATTCCAAGGTAAAAGACTGCTTTTAAATAATTTCAAAAGGTTCTTTTCGCATTACGTTACCTCTCAATGTTTGCAAACTATGCAAATTTATCTTGAAAATACCCAGAAACAAGGCTTCTTCACACTTGAACATCACAATAATGAACTAAACTCTTTTGAAGTCAATCAATTTGGTTTCCAAATTACTTTAATAACTACTTTATCTTTCCGATATCCAACGAAATGCTATTTGAACTGAAAATTTAGGAAATCTCAAAATAAGCAAATCGGAAACCAACAATTCCCAAATTTCTAAACTACAAGTCTCAAAACCGAGGTGGCGGATAAGTTATCCGGGATAACCCTGGCTTGAACTAGGTGTGGAAAAGAGTCAGCCCGGGCCGAGCCCAAATCCATCGTTTCTTTATCAGTCTGACAGTCTAACTCTACTGTTTTCTTGTATTTGCTCAGGTTTCTGTCGTCTAGAAGTCTCTGTTTGGACTGCGTATCATACAGACAAAAGTAAATTAGATGTAGTTAAAGAGAGTTGAAAAAGGATTATCTAATGACTAAAGTACGCTTTTTTATAGTTTGCAAGATAGCAAAGACTTATGTTCTTAGAGATAGTCTGTTTTAAAATTAAGACTGCATTACGCTTACTGTGGCAAAACAATAGCTATAGTCCATAACAAAAAAAGACTGAAGGGAGCGGTGTTCTGTAAGGTTTGGAAAATCATTATATAATTTGAAATACAATGTTTTGTTTGTTGTCATAAAAATATTATTGTACTAGTTTTAGTTCGTATCATATCCAGAAAAAGACAAATACGCAATTGCGGAATCCTATGTATACCACCGCTCTCTGAGGTCTTTTATTAGTTATAGACTATAGTTTACTAGCGCAGTATCCTTTGAAGAGGCAGTCCGCTGTTCCCCAAGTTATTTTCCTGGAAACCTAGCTTTTGCGACTGACTATATCATTTAAAAGTGACCTTGTTCTGCGCGGTTATGGATACTTCTATTTCCATTTCCCTTTTTAAACTTTTGTTCGGTTTTTAACCACCTAAAACTGATCAAAAACTCCGCTTTGAGCACACAAAATTAGGAGTTTCCTAAATTAGCCGTGGGTCAGCTATGTTGCCTTCGCAATTGCGCTCCAATCATGAAAAAGAGGAAGAACACTTCGAAATCCGCGCGCATAACAATGAAATCGCTCTCTGATTCACAGCAGGATCCAAATTCAATAACCCGCGCCGAGCTCGCGGTATCCGGGCATATTCAGGATTTGTATAGGAGCATATTGCTTCTGGAGGATATCAAGTGAAGCAGTCTAGAACGCATCCTGAATATCAGATACTGTTAGCATAAACAATAATATATGAGGTTTTGATGGTAGGAGTATTGAATTAATTTGGGTAATGAAATTTTACAAAATAACAATAGTTTATATCCCAAGTAATTCTCGAATTATGTTTGAAGACGTATATCTATATAGCACTAGAGCAGGAAGAAGTCTTAAATGTCATCTCTTTGAATCTACATATCTCGAAGAACATCGATCGATTCAGGAATTGCCAGGGCTGGGAATTTGACGGGCCGGCTGGGGGCGAAAGTTTGAGAAATCAAAAAGACATCTACCGCAGGGAAAATTTTTTATGAAAAAATCGACTGATTCGCTTAAAAGTAGACTAGGGCCGGCCGGGGCGGGCCAAGACCAAAACTTGAGAAACGGGCCGGCCCGGTCATTATGGTTGTCAGAAACATTGAAGCAAAATCATATAAACTTCAACTAAAGAATACAAACGCCTATCGAACTTATAGGATATTAAATTTTTACAAAGTTACGAGCAACTAATTCTTTATTTCAAGAATATCAATGAAGAGCTAAATACAACCATACTTTAAATTTGAGGAATGTTACTGCTGATTTCCACATCTCATCCTGTTTCCCCAAAAAACCACCCAAACTGCTTTAAAGGTCTGTAAAACAATTGATTTGTATTGGAGCAATCCTTTTCTTTCTTCTTGTTCAACCCAGTCTAAAGCTTCCTTTCACAGACAAAAGAGTCAAGGTTCGGACCTCCCAACTGGTTTACCCTCCAATTTCTACTATTTCACACCAAGAACAGTCAAATGCGCTTAACTATTGTGTGAAAAGGGGGCGTGGCCCGGGAGAAGGGCTCCCACGTTGTTGTGGGCGGAGTCAAGCCCCGGCGCATCCTGGGGGGAGAAGGACTGGGCCGGTTTTCCGGCTGAGCGCCTTTATAAGCAGGGATGGGCCGGTAGTCGGAATCACACAATCTCTTAGTATCATCCAAACAAGCTACAGTAACCCATCAGCAAACTATTAAGATGATCATGAAGACTTCGGTTGTTCTTGTTTTGGCTCTTGCAGGTATTCTTTTATATATATTTATATTTATTATTATCTATATTATAGTTTTACAATGTTTTATATTTATCCAATCATGTTTATAATACAAACTTTTAAAGCCGATTGTGTCTCTTGAGCTTGCACGGTGTTTACAAAACCGCCAAATTAGCGGTACTGAAACAATCCACAAATAATTTATAGTTTTACTTGATTGCATAGCAACAAAACATTTAAATGATCAAAATGTGATAGAAATTATTTTTATTCTTTAAATATTATTATTATTATTATTTCAGCAATTGCATATGCTGACGATTCGAAGACCGGTGAGGAGACTCCCCAGTATTGGCGCGCTATTCTTGGTGACATTTGTCAGTTACCATCATTCCCTAGAGCAACTGGAGACCCAAATAGATATGTGGAATGTGTTAGACAGAGCTCGTTCGCTGCTGATAGGTTCGTTCTCCTTATTTTGTACGCAGTATTCGGAGAGCTGCGGTGATAAATAATTATGAATACACTTTTAACGGATGCACCATTTTTTATTCATTTTTATTTAACACCGCTGCTCCGCGAGATACTATGTTGGAAACCCAGTTCTTGATGAAGACTATGCAATATTTTATGTTTAAAAGTTTTGCAAACCATGGCAGCAAACCATACTCTGGTTTACCAGATACGACCAATTTTACGACTTCTTATTCGTAAAAATTCGTATCAGCTGGTATCTAATGATATCTAGTCTTAGTTTTTGAATTTACTCGTACCCAATCGTATTTGCTAGTATCTGGTCAACTGGTAACCAGACAGTCCTTGAGAAATCTTTGGATTTTCATATTCCAGAACTGCTCTCCAAAAAACTGGCTTAAAATCCATGTTTTCTCTTTCCTTTTGCAATCGCTCGAATTGGTGCTTGAAAAATGCACTAAAGCTCATGTTTCGTTGTTATTTGTGTGATTAACACTCGTTTTGCGTCAAGCAGCCTTCCTTAGCCCCCGATCGGATCATCGCTGACCGGCTCTGCGGTAGCTCTCGGCGAGAGCCTGTAGTATACAAGGAGTGCGCAGACTGATCACTCTAGAGAGTCGATTGTCACATCCGGTTAATCCGACAAGTGTCATAACATAGCTCCTGAAGCAGCGGCGGGATCGGCTACAGTAACCCGCCGATCCCAAATACTTCACACTTTCAATAGCACAAGCGCGACCCAATCAAAAACAATTGAAACATGCGCCCCGTAGCTATTTTTGCAGCAAACAATACGAATTACAAGCTCCCAAGCCAATTTTAGAACTGAAATTTGAAACTTTAAAGGCTTGAGTGAAACCTTTTTTAAACAAACAGTCTGGTTTTCTAGTTTCCCGCAAATTCTTCAGAAACCTCACAACTAGGTAATTCAATACATCGGGTAGCACATTGGTGGACGCTAAGTTGTTTTCGAGTTGGGACCTCAGGCCAACAACCCCGGTCGAAACCGGTAGTGCGCATGCAATTTGCTAACTGTCAAAACAGAAGTCTTAGCGCCAGGCTTACCTGAAACCAGTAGCCAAGTCTCAAATTTCAATCCATCAAAGGGGCCAATCTGAACCAGCCGACGAACCATTGGTGGTAATTTATCTGATCGGGCCCGGGCTGGGCCCACTTTCCCAAAATCGTTTCCACTCCTGAATTGAACCAACAACTTGTGACTTGCCTATAGAATTCACAATTTCGTTTTCTTATTTGATGGTCGGCCAAATTTCGGGTTTTGGTGCGATAATCGGTTTAATGCGCGCAAATAGTGCAAAGCGCAGCTGAGCTGGAACGAACGGTCGGGATGGGAAAATTTGAACCAACCGGTGCGCCGGCCCAGCTGGACCAGTACCGGCTTCTGGATCTTTTCTCAACTTACAATAACTCTTTAGAACCTGGATCTTGAAATGAAACCCAGTATGAACTGCAATTCCAGAATACTTTTAGGTCCTTAATTTAACTAAAACCTAATGTCTCCATGAAAATTCATCCAACACGTCTTATATTCGTTCATAAGTCTTTATAGCTCGGCGTCTCAACAAACAAACCATTTGAACCTATAAGGGTGCCCCCCCCCCCATCCCCCTGTCCGATTTGAGCTCTGATACTTCTCGGTTCTTCTCGGGACCGGTCGTCTAATGTTTCTCAAATAGAAAAGGTCATAGGAAGTGCATTGAGGCTCTTTTGTTGCCGACGCATCATTTCCTTAAGAAAACACGCAAAAAATGCCCGACTTTCTATTTCTAAAGGACTATTTTTGAACCGAAACAGCTGGTTACATGGTGAAAACATGCACTTTTTCTGATCTTTAAGACCTTACCCGACTTCTTTGAAGCTGACAATGAGAAACATTGCAGAATACTTTAGAGTGAATCTTAGGGGAACTGAAATTACTCAATATATAGTCGAATGCAAAAGGAAATGACTTTCTTTACTGTTGAATAACACTATAACTGCTCCGAACCGTACAGTTATTATCCAGCCTTTGGGCTCCGAGATTTCACATCCGATAGTGACCAAGACTCCATACTAATCCTTATTATTCCAGAAAAGACCTCGGTATCTGGCTTCTTCGTGAATGTCTTCCAGGATATGAATTCGTAGCCTCCGCCAGACGTTGTAAGACTGTCAGATCTGTCAACAGACAACAGGTAAGGACTACACAGCGACACTAAGATCTACAGTACCCTTTAAACAGTACCAGCAGACCTTTAAACTGTCTAATTTTCCCCAGCCATCTCTTTTGCAACCAGTTCTCTCTCGCATTCAATCAATTGCCATCCGATATACGCTATTTATTTTCAGGAACTCTGTGAGTCTGGCAACTCTACCAGCTACCAATTCTGTCCTGAACAGACCGCCTCCCAGGTTGGTAAATAAACAAACAAAACTAGTACACGCAACAGGGCGCACTTCTCACAATTCAAGTGTTACTCTCGAAAAGAACGGATTATGACTGGAAAACAAGTAATATAGTGAACATATTATAGTATAGTAGAAATCAAACGCAAAGAGGACCTGCTAGAAAATGTTAAGGCCTATTATAAACAATTTTCCCTTTAAACTTCAACTTTCTCATTAAAATATGCTATCCCACTGATAGATAGATTTACAGTAAACCTGATTGAAACTCTATAGAAGTTACAGTAACCCTAAATGACCACAGTTCCTACAGAAATCCATCTAACCTACCGTACTTTCAGTTCTTGGTAGAGGAAAAGAGAGAAGCTCCCCGCCAGTGTGCCTGCCCCAACGGAGAGAAGAACTGCGTCTGCCCATCACCCGAAATCCTAGAGCCAGTTATTATCCCAGTCAACTCCGCCAAGGCCAGACGCTCCCCACAGTCCACCACCGTAAGTATACTGTAGTTGTAAACTTTTTGTCCTTTAATAACAATACCGTAATCGATTACAGTCCTTGAAACAATATACTTTTAATACTTTCCATTTTCCAGAGAATCCAATTCTCCCAGTACCAGAACTGCCCATGCCCAGCTGCCCAGCCAGCCTGCACTTGTGTGACCACCAACGCCCAGAACCAACAGGTACCGTACTGGAATATTATATTAGCTACAGTAACCCTACAGAGTAATAACTACAGTAACCCTGGAATCTGAATTACTGTCATTTCTTCCAGGTCTTGGCTTCCGTCCAATGCTGCCCACAGCAACAACAGCCAGTCCAGCAGAACCCATGCCAGTGCGTCGAGGCCCCAGCCCCAATTGTAAGATTTACTTATTTATTTTATTACATAATTATATTAATACTCTACAATTTTATTAATCATTTTATTTCTAGAACTGCCAGACCACCACCACCCAACAGCAATACTGTCCCCAGCAACAACAGCCAGTAGTCCAGCCTCAGGCCTGCCCACTCGGTAAGACACAGGATAAAGCAGATGTACAGTAATCCTGATGGCAGTCCTTTAAATCAACAAAAGCATACTGTAATCATTTCTGGATCAATACAGAAAACACTAGTAGATATTAGAAAGATATTCTTAAGCCAGATATTGAGCTAAGACCCATATTGACTCATTCTAAAGTAGAGATACGGTATACCAGAAGACAGTACTTTAAACAATCTATCGGAATACTTACCAGATATTGAGCTAACTCTTCTTTTTTAGTCCAAGGAGGAGTCCAGAACGCCCAATACCAAGGAATCTGCTCCTGGATGGTAGACCCACTTGCCGTCGACCCCCAGTCCCGCTCCCACTATCTCCAGTGTCAGCCTGCTCCTAACAACCTCTTCTGTGGAAGATGGCAAAGAATGCCATGTGCCCCAGGAACCGTTTTCGACTCCCAGAGCCAGGTAGGCATGATTTTGGGATATAGTAATAAAATAGCCAAATCTTCGTACCCCGAAACCGGGGTTTTCCCGTTTTTTTCGGGTTCTTCACTTAAAAGATTTTGTGGAAAATATCCCGAAAGTTAGAAATGTTAACATGTGACAGCCATATTTCTTGCGCAGACGACACATTCGCACCGTTGTTCTGAGCTGAGGTTTTTTGCATATGGTATACTGTAATATTCTTTGAGTAACTTGCAAGATAATATATATTTATAATATATTTATTTATAATGATCTTCAGGTCTGCGTCTGGGACAGCCAACAGTCCGCTCCAGCTCAGCTCCCTACTCCAGCTCCCTATGTACCAACACAAGCCCCACAGAACACAGCCTGTGCCTGCACCGGAGGAGTTCAGATCGGATCATGCAACCAGAACTACCAGTGCCCTGGCCAATCAGTCTGCCAAGTAGGACAGAACAATGGAAACCAGGTGCGGTATTAAAGGATTTATAAAGTTGTAAAATTAATATATAGTCTCTTATAAAAGATTGGTTTTAGCGCGGCATCTTGGGAATGAGCGGTGTTATATAAATATGAATCAGAAGCCAGTAGTTTGGGTTCCTTTTCGTCAAAAGTACATTCATTCTTATATAATTATTTAAGTTAGCTTTTGATATAGACTATAGATGCTTCGAAAAACTTTGCAAAACTTCCAAACTTATTTTACAAAATTTACCAACTCCGCTTTCAGTGCATGGTCTGTTGTTATTTCCGCAAGAAGGCCAAGAAGATGTAAATCGATCGATCCGACTCCGCCCCCCCCCCAATCGACTGTCAATAAGCGATCGATATCCCCCCGTTAGGCCCCGCCTCTAGCCCCGCCTACTACCGTCTTTCTGTATATGTAAATACATGTTGTGTTGCATATATACCACAGTCAATATCCTGCCTATACTATTATTGTATTTCGGTTTATTTCGCCTATATTTAAGATATATTCAGCCTAAATTGAATTATTTATATTATATTTGTCCTGTAGGGAACTGTCCAGCCAACTAATTTGTGATATTAATGATGATAAATAAATATTATTTCGCCTAAAAAGTCTTTACATTAACGTATATGCGATTGTTTTGGTCTAGTGGTTAAAGAAGTGGTCTCTGAATCCGCGAGGATCTGAGGCGGTGGGTTCGACTTCCAGTAGCTGCAGAAGGCTTGGTTCTCAAAATCAAAGCAACAATGATTTATAGTCAGTAACAAGAAAAAGGCTGCAAGGTGCGGTGTTAAACGAGGGCTTTCGCAATTACGTAGTTGGGTTTTATGAAATCAAACCATCGGAAAAAGATGCCGTGATATTTTTCTAGTAACAAGCAAGAAATTGCGCTTCTAATCATACTAAGAACATCTGCTTTCGATAAAAATTGAGCAATTTTTGAAAGCCTTTATAACACCGCGTAGCCTTTTTCTTGTTACAGACTATACTTGTCTCACTGTTTATTGTTATCATTCCTTGGTTGAAGTTCCAAGCAGGGTTTCGGCCATTCTTTCCGGAATCTTCTGAGCAAAGACGGCTCCTTTCTAACATTCAGTCTTCGGGTGCAGAAAACATGTCATAATTGCTATAAGCTGCTGGTTTCCCAAGCCTTCTGCAGTTAAGAGGAATAAAAATCACAGTTGAGATCTTCATTCAAGAACTAAAATTTGAAGTATTTAATCATATTTAGATCACCTTAAAATCAATGTTCAAAATGAGTCGTTTCTGACAAGAAGATTCCAAAACGATTGGCACAATACTTGCGCTACAGAAATATAAGGACTTCCAAAAAACAAAAATGACGAAAAAAAACTCTTTGGAACTGATAATTTTTCAAAAGGCTTCCGCAATTGCGTATTCGTCTTTTTCTGGACATGATACAAAAAGA